>VFXL01000518.1:0-140001 GCA_009761765.1 Phenacoccus solenopsis | reverse complement strand
GAAAATTCACTGTATACATCATACGCCAAAGCAAGCCGCGAAGTTTTATCGTTTATAGTTTGTGAGATAAATTTTTCTATTTCATGATTACTGAGCAATTTTTTTTTTCTAGCTAGGATATCTCGGTCCCTTCCGATTTTTAGGCAAACAAACCATGATACATGTATGTAACTTTAGTTGACCTATCTGCCATTTGCGGGTGGTGCGCTCAAAACGAAACACCCTGTAGCTAATTCCTTCAGTGGATTGAATTTTTTTTCTCGAAAAACACCTATTTTCTTCTCACGAGTGCACTTTCCGGATCTGAGCAGAGGGAGGGGGGATGAAGAGAGGAGGTTTCCCCAAGCCCGAGTTTTTTTCCAAGGTCCGCGACTTGCCGCATCGGTGGTAAAAATCTGTCTTTTATTTTCTGCTTTTATGACTTCCTCTTGTCTCGAGACCGGATTTTCTTTGTACGGCGTGGCACCTTCCAAATAACGAATCATATCGATTTCCGGAGGAAAATGTTTGATGGAAAGCGCATCACTTGGGAACTTCAGCGCAAAAATTTTAGCGATTTCGAAAAGTGGATAAAATTTTCAAAATCGAAAAAAATGTAAAAAAAAATTGAAAATTTTTTCACCAGAAAATACCGAACAACCGCAAGGGATTACGAAAACGCTAACATTTTTGAAAAAAAAAAAAATTACAAAAATGAGTAGATATTAAATTTGGCCTGCAAAAACCGGCACGTTCTTCAACCTCGGATATTTATTCAAAGCAACGTATTTTCAGCCTGTTTCTGAAATTATCATACAATACGGTTATTTTGATGTGGAGGAAGAGATGAAAATTTTGCATGATAAGTGATAATTCAGGTGCACATCAAATGCAATTGCTGAAATTAGCTAGATTCTTTATTCAGAATGATATGATGTTTCGCTAATCTCGCTCCCATTTTTGGATAAAAAAAGCCCTCCCCCCTCCCCGAAATACATATAGTGTATGCAATGCGTTAGATGAGGGTCATATAGTCGCAATAACGCACCTAGCTATTTTAAGCTGCGAAAGTTGATATCCATTCAAGTATTAGCATAGTTCGAAACCCCCCCCCTCAAAATATACATATGGGCTACATGATTTACCTATCTTTTAGCTGCCAAATATGATATGTACTCGAGTTATAGCGGTTTTCAAAAAATGAACCCCCTCCCCCAAAATACGTGTACGATACGGGAATTCAAAATCCTTTGGGAATGCATTAGATGAGTCACATATAGACTCAATAAAGAGTCTAGTTAAGTTTTAGCTGCCAAAATTCACGTTTACTCAAATTACAGCATTTAAAAAAAATTACCCCCTTCCTCCTCAAAGTATGCGTACGATATGTAAATTTCAAAATCTTTCGATCATACAATAGATCCGTGAAATATAGTCTCAATTAAGGTTCTACCAAGTTTTAGCTGCCAAAGTTGATATCCATTCGAGTTATAGCAGTAATGAAAAATTAACCCCCCTCCCACAATACGCGAACAATATGTGAATTCCAAAATCCTTCGAGAACGGATTAAATGAATGTCATGTAGGCTCAATAAAGAATCTAACTAGTTTTCGAGTAGTGACATTATTCAAAACATTAGGCTCCTCCTTCCACTCCGGCCCCTCCCTTAAAATATACGAATCAGCTAGGAAAGTAAGCTCTCACACCAATAAAATGTCTAGCTAGTTTGAGCTGCCAGAATTGATATCCACTCGTGTTGTAGCATAATTTGAAAAATTACTTCCCCTTCCCCTTCTCGTTGTGAATTCCAAAGTGTTTCGAAAATGGTTTAGATGAGTTATCTATTCTCCCAACTAAGAGTCTGAGTAGTTGAAAGCCAAGCGATGTAGCGATTTTCGAAACATTACTCCCCCCCAACCCCACCAAAACCTCAATTCTGAAATTGATGAGAATCACTTTCTTAGGGGAAATTTTTTTTTATAATTTTTTTTTGTATCTTTTCATAATTTAATTTATCTCTTTTCTTTTATAATTGAAGTATTTATCATTTTCTTTCCTTTATGACTGATGATTAGAGTATCCTACCTCATTTTCTTGATTAGATTCGACAGCTGAAATTTTTGTGGTGAGGTTACCAGGTAATGTGTTTTGCATTAAATTTAGAGCGTCGAAATCTATAATTCGCGATTCCGAAGATTTTCTTGTGAGTTAAAAGTCATTCATCGCACTTTACTTGAGGAATAATTTGATAAGAAATCCTTGAACTCAGATCAGATCACGGTTTCTCAGGCTTCATTCGCTTCAAAATCTGACTACCCATGATAATACATTCTATAGCATCAAGAGTAGAACAAAGAAACATACCTATACCAAATAAAAAAAATAGAAAGTGAACCGCACAACCGACTACTTTAAAAATAAAATTCCCTGAAAAGACTTTCCTCCTCTCCACATTTGAAAAACGTGTTGAAAAATCATTAAATATTCTTCCTACCAAAAATTACCCATTCGCCTCTTCATACCGGTGGAAAGGCGAAAGGGGCATTGATGCTGAAACAAATCCATCCACGTAGATAATTTTATCGAGTTTTCAAGACCTTGAACCTCACTCACAGTTTCAGTTTCACTGCCCACAGGCTACAGGTAGGTACACGGATGTATGTCCACGTAATATCACGCCACTGGTCGAAACTCCCGAGAGGTACTCGTCGCTAGATACTTAATTACGATTATAGCCGTCGCGTCGTGCCGGTATTAATGCGCACCGCCAATCTCGTTTATACGCCGCTTACATGTTACAATATTCGAAAAATTTCTCTAACATCGTCGTAAATATTTGATCGCGTATGGACGTCAGTTTTTCACGATATGAAATGACGGCTGTCGTTATACGAGAGTAAGCATTATTGTTTCCAATCGTTATCAATAACAAATGCGTTCACATTCCATGCAACTCGCGTTTTCTTTAGAATAATGAGATCGTTACGATCGTTAAATTTTTGTCTTCTTTTTCAACTAATGAAAGAACCACCGGTAGCGTCGAAATTGTTTATGTCAGTTAGCTCGTACGAAAATAATTTGAAACCGTTGGTACACGTGAGTCATCGTATCACCAGAGTACGTGGCACCTGTAATGACACGTTTCAGGACTATCATAGATGTGAATGCGATGCCATTAATAAATCGTTGCCTAATGTACTCATTCAGCTATAAAAAATTAGTCAGCTAGATTATTTGTTTGCTGAACAGAGAACAACATTTAATAGCTATTTGGCTATGTTATTTATATTCTAAGGCATTTGACCGCTATTTAAAAAAATCAATTGATTTAGCCATAATATTTGGTTATCAGCTGATTTACACGTCACAACATATGGTCGCAATGGCATTTGAGAGCTACATGAAAATAAGGAAGTCGCTATGACATTTGATCGCTATGACATTCATTCAGCAATTCATTTGTTCGTTTTATAGAGAACAACATAAAATGCTGCCATGACATTGGGTCTTTACATTTGTCGGCAAAGTCATTTGTTCGCTTAATACAAAACAACATATGAACGCTATGACACTTGTCGGCTACATGAAAATTAATAAATAAGCTGCCATGATGTTTTATCACTAAGACACTCATCCGCAACGTCATTTGTTTGCTATGCCATTTGTTCACTAATACAAAACGAAAAATAATCACTTTGACATCTGTCCGCTGCATGAAAATTAATAATGAAGCGATCATGACATTCGTTCGACAAATCATTTGTTCACTTGATATAGAACATCATCACTATGACATTTGCCTGCACTATGACAACTGATGAGGAAACTATCATAACATTAGATCTTACATTTGTCTACCATGTCATTTGTTCTTTCAATACAGAACAACATAATTATGATCGCTATGAAAATTGTTGGCTACATGAAAATTAATAAAGAAGCGATCGTGACATTCGTTCTACAAATCATTTGTTCATTTAATATAGAACATCATCACTACGACATTTTCCTGCACTATGACAACTGATAAGGAAGCTGTCATGACATTAGATCTTTACATTTGTCTGCTACGTCTTTTGTTCTTTCAATACAGAACAACCTATGATCGCTATGACACTTGTCGGCTACATGAAAATTAATAAAGAAGCTACTATGAAATTTGATTATTATGACGCTCATCTGCTGCATCATTTGTGCACTTGAAAGAGAACAATATGTAATCGCTACGATATTTATCAGCTATATGAAAAATAGTGAAGAAGCTGCCACGACATTTGATCGCTATAGTTTCTATAGTTAAGTCGTTTGTCATCTAAATCATTTGTTTACTTGATACAGAACAATATAAATAATCACTACGACATTTATCTGCTACATGAAAGAAGTTATACTATGATATTTCATCACTACATTTGTCTGTAGCGTCATTTGTTCGCTTAATATAGAACAACATATGATCGCTATAATATTATCGGGTACATGAAAATTAATAATGAAGCTGCCATGACATTTATCCGCTACATCATTTGTGAAATATAATCACCACAACATTGAGGATGGGAAAATCAAAACGTGCTAAATGCCATTTTTAGCACGTTTTGATTTTCCTGTCCTCATTTGTCCGCAGTATGAAAATTATTGAAGAAGCTGCCATGACGTTTAATCGCTATGACATTCGTCCTTTACATCATTTGTGTTGCATCATTTGTTTAATTAATACAAAACAACGTATGATCGCTATCACATTTGTCAGCCATATGAAAATTAATAAAGGAGCTGTCACGACATTCAATCGCTACAACATTCTTCTCTTATATTATTTGTTCGCTAAATAGAGAATGACATTTTATCGTTGCATTATTTATATGTAACATCATTTGACCATTACTACTTTTATTCGCTACTTCATATCTATGCTATAAGATATGTTTACTGCTTCCCCAATTGATCACTAGTATGGTTTCGCTTGGTGGAGGTAGTTTATTAATTAGTACAAATATAATCGGCCATGCGCGAGGGAGTTATTGCCACCAACAAAAATAGTTACTCGAACAACCGACTTGAATCTGCTGAGGAGAGCATGGGGACGTAAACAGAAGCTATTGTTAGTAGAGGGAAACACCATTAAGAGGATCAGAAGACCCGAGAATCGTAAATCAACTAAATGCTGAAAATCTAAAAAAGCGTGAATAAGAATTTCAATTAGCGTGCCACATGTGACAGTCCAACCCTCATCCATGACCTTGGAGCAACTAGTTGAAAGTAGGATAGGTATGCCGCCGCTGTTCGAAGTGAGGGAAACAACGGAAGAGCAGAAAAAAGTTGATGAGATCATAGAGTTCGTAAAGAAAATACGTGATGACATCCAAGTTGAGGAAGTACCCAGGAGTGAGCAGCCAAAACAGAAACGGCAACATGTACACAATTAGTGTGGGGCCAAAAGCACCAAAAGGTGTCGACTGCAGAATTATTTGAGGAAACGAGGACCACATAATCGAAACTTAATCTCAGAGCAAATTTAAGGTGATAATGTTAATTCTATCAGAGTCTTTGAAGGATTTTTTGTATCATTTTATGTCTTATAAGTATAGTTATTTTATTTTCCGCATTTTTGGGCTACATTGGTCAAGATATTAGGAGAACTCCTAACAGTATGGCTGAGCGTTCACGCGACGGCATTTCTTTGTTACTCTCGACAAGTTAGTTGATGAGAAATGCGCCATACTTTCCCCCCTTTCTCTTTTACCCTGTTCTGGTGGTAAGACCCGATATAGCAGCGCATATCGAACCCACGATCACCAATGTCTGCGCGGACATCGGAATTCAACCAGTCTGTAGGGGCTGAGAGGCGTACGATGAAATCGATAATGTCATTGTGATGCAACCATGCTCTCCACAAGACTATTGATATTTTTGCGCCCTGCTGAGTTTGGTGTTGTGCGGATAGTGGTATACGGAAGCTGCAATTTTATCTGTTGAATTGGCGAGCAACTTTATCTGTTGAATTGGTGAGTGTCATTGAGTACTAGGGTAATTTTATTACAAAGGTTATGCTTTAATTTTTATCCATTTGTTTCCGCCTAGGTAATTTATTTGTAGAATAAGGTGATGCATCACTGACTGCCTCGTGAAGTACCAGCTATGGTTGCGTTACGCGGAGTAGTGTCCTCCAACGACGATACGCACCATAACTGATGGGTATTTCGTAATGAAGCCTCGGTGAGGGCCCTCTTAAGCCATCCTAGAATCGGGATACGAATGGCCCAATATGGCTATCAGGCTCTTAAGAGAAGGATAAGATGGGTTCATGGCGGTACCGAGCAGTGATCTGATCAATTGAGTAATGCTGACTCACCGGCGAGACATTCTGTTATGGGCGGCTAGCGTTTACCCCATACCTGGAGGCAGGTGTAACCCTTTCTTTTTATTCATAAAGTGTGCCATTAGTTTTCTGTTATCTTTACATGGTACTCAGACCCGTTTTTATTTTATTTACAGGTGGTATCCATCGCTTATGCAGAGACTTATCCTTGTCCTAGATGCGCCCATCCTAATTATAAATAATAATTGTACAATAAGTTTAAATATAATTGGATTATATATATATATTTTTCTTTATTTATATTTCTTTTTAGTCATTTCTCTCCGCCCCCTCTATACAAATCAAAAATTTTCAAATACCTTCATTACGTTTCTTTTTACGCTACGTTTTACGTTTTTCATTCGCTCACACTTTTTACAGTTTAGATTATCTCCATATATATATTGTAGAAAGTTTTCCTTTTTTTAATCTATTTTGCGTCTTTTCAATTTTTTTTTTTAATAAGATTATCTGCTGTATTTCAGTAGTTTTATTGCAATTTATGATAAGTTATGAAGACCTTGACACTATTGTCATATAATGCATCTTAGATGAGAGGGAGGACATCATCCTACACCACTCTGTGCAAACCAGAGCTGATCTTGCGCATGACTATAGGCCGGAGTAATGATCAGAGGATCAATTCAAGAGTGAGTTTGCCATTACTATATGCCTTAGAGATGAGATAAAATGTGCAACACACCAACTTGGCTCACTTTAACATTTATTAGTTCATTTTGAACCTCGAATTCCTCTGCATAACTAACACCTATACCTGCGTATATACCAAGATCAGCTGCAACGCACTGTGCCAAGGAGTACGAGAAATCAAGGGTGTACAAAAGATCTTCTGTATTGAAATAAATGTAAAAAGATGCGCAGAATTTTTTAAGGAATTTAATTACTCTCACACATATCAAGAAATTAATCTAGCCACCATGTTTTATCGCTATATCATTTGCACCCTGTGACATATGATTGGTATGTTAAGACTTATGATTTTTGTTCGCTAAATAGAGAACGATACTTGATTATTATGCAATTCATATTATACTACATTTTTTTGGCTACATGAAGATCAATAAAAACATGCCATTATGTTTGATCGCTATGTTATTTAGCTTCTATGACATTTGACGCCAATATTATTTGTTCGCTAAATAGAGAACGACATTTGATATGCCCAACATATAGCCTCTACATGAAAATTAATGAAGAAAGTGCCGTGGCATCTGATCACTGCGTCATTTGTCCGTTACAACATTTGTTTGCTAAATAGAAAATGACATTTGATCGCTATACCATTTACTCGCCACAACATTTATAAGTTATACTTCATTGAACAAGAAGCAATATTTAATGGAAATAGTAAAGCGTGAAAACGACATAGCCATCATACGTCAATGACATAGTGATCAAATGTTGTGGTATCTTTTAAATTTATTTTCGTTTAGCAGACAAATGTCATTCTAAATGAATAATTTTTTTGAATAGCAGGCAACGTAGCGGGCAAATGTCTATTCCTTCATTCACTCTGAACCACCAGTTAGCAAATACTATGAGACACACATCGTTACCTCTCAGCAACCAACATAATCAACGTTTCATAAATGAATAATACAATACTCTAGGTACTTGAACTCCATCCAATGTCCCACATTTGAAACCAACATCACCTATCATTGTGCAAATTTATAATTGTTCGAGTTAACTCGCAAAGGCAGGCAATTTTATTCAATCGAGGTAACCAGATGACGTAGGTTCTTCCAACTCGTCCCAATGAGAAAAGATAGAAAGAAACAGGTTAAAAGTTCAACCAATGAAACAGTAACACGCTCGCATAGGTTAACAGTCGCAACTACATTCTCGTCAGGTGACATCGGTGAGCGCACACAGAGGTCTCCTATCATACCGGTACATAGATGGTACATCGAATAGCGCGATTATTTCCACCTTCTATTCTTATAAACTCGTTGGCTCTACTAATCAGCCAACATAAACTGATGTAATAGGTTAGGAAGATTTCCGAAGTCTAGCGCATCTCATGAACACTTATTACATGAATACGTGGGTTACTCGAGGCACTAAACATTATATGTTACTGAAGTGTTTCTTCCTTCACCATGACCTCTGGGCTTTTTCATTTCTTTCATTACTTTCTCTTCTGCATGGTATTCGAAAAATACGGAAATAACTATAAGTAATATGATGCGGTCATTAATTCCGACTCGCTTACTTTCATGACATTGGTATAGAAGGTAAATGTAACTATGATATCGAAGTAACAACTTCTTACTCCCTGTTTCTATAGACGAGTAATACTTCATCTTCGCCAGAATGTATTTATTTGTCATTCTCATCATGTTCTCACATATTACCTAATTTTCAATAAACCGCGTAATATTAGGTAATATTACGGTAATGTTCGGAAACACGAAGAATGCGATTTATAATTGAGTTGTAATGAAAAACTTAATTATTACAAACTCGTTGATTTAGAAATAAAAGGTAAGAGGAGAAGGAAAACTCATAACTTGACATTTAACGTTTATAGCTGATTGACCAATATACATTACGATATGAACAAGACATCGGGAAATCATAGAACTAATTTTGACGGAAATTAGCTACAACTCGGGGGGAAGGGTCTATGTAATATTTTTATTCTACGTTAAAATTCCATCAAAATGGTGTATACAAATTCTTTCGAGCTCGGGGAGGTGTTATAGTGTGAGTGGAGAACCATAATACTGCAAGTTGAGATATTCTAAAGATAATTTTAAAAAAATGTAAGCAGACATGCTGCATTACTGAAGCCGAGTTTTCAACTGGGACTTGTTCATGTTTGCAAATAACATTGCTAACCCTTTATGAATATAGCCACACCCAATACCAAATCTAAAAACTCCTACCCTATCACTTCCAAAATCTTTTTAGAAATTGGATTTACAATAAATGTAGTATATGAACCCATAGTTTGTCAGTTATCCTCAAACTTGGACAATCCGCTATTTCGAATCAATTTCCATCTGAATACAAGAAGACATATTTTATCCTACATACATAGTTTGATCTTTCTAGCAAGGAGATATGGAAGACTCTTCTTCAAAAAGCTATTTCTTGCACTAACTCCTTTCCAAATGCACTTGGGAAGCTGAAATTAGGACATGTGGGTTTTCGTGACTCACACTTCCATATGAGATCAAAAACAAAAAATTTGAGCAATTTGCCCCATCTCAAAACCCCCTCAAAATTTGAGTATTCCTTCATTTTGAAGTGTATCGAAAAAAGAAAAAAGTTCATTTTTTAATTTTTTCCTAATTTATAAAAAGAGTCTCTCACCAAGTTTTGAGTGAATTTCACGGATTCCTGCCGGTGATATGCTTGCAGGAAAAAATGTCATAAATCAAAACTTCCTCAAAAAGCCTTTTTTTGCTCTAACGCCTCTACAAATGCACTTAGGAAGCTAAAATCAGAATAGGTTAGTCACTTGGGCCCATTTTATCATATGATACCAAAATAAAAAATTTTCGGCTTCTCGTGTACCCTCATCACATTTTGAGGTTGACAACCCCTCCCCTTCACCCCTCCAAAATCATGTGTGAAGGTGATTTGGGCACATAATATACTTCTCATCTCTAGTAATCATATGTGTTCATATTAATTACACTTTTACCAATTTGAGGCTCCGCAAGTTCTACTCAAATTTTGGCAATCGGCCATTTTATACGCATTCTGATCCAAATTTAAGACATCATATTTTGATGACCAACTAAGTTCACACACCAAGTTTGACCATTTAGGTTGATTTGATGGGGAAATATGGGAGATTCAAAAAATTTCATGACTCAAAACTTCCTCAAAAAGCTGTTTCTTGCTCTAACTTCCTTCCAAATACACTTAGGAAGCTGAAATTTGGATATGTTGGTGTCAGTGACTCACTTTATTATACGAAATGAAAAACAAAAAATTTGAGCTCTTTGCCATTTCTTCAGCCATCATCAAAATTTCAGTGATCCGCCATTTTGAGGTGTATTGAAAAAATTAAAAAGTACTTTTTTTTTATTCATAAGAAGATTCTCCCACCATGTTTTGAGCGAATTTCAAGAATACCCACCGGCACTACGCGAGGAGGAGAAAATGTATAATATACCAAAAAGTTGAACATTTTCCAGATATTTACAAATGGTCTGAAACACAAAGATTTGAAGACTCCACTCTGCCTCGAACCTCTTCTCAAATTAGGTTGGTTGTAATAGCTGTTGTTTTCAAGTTAAAAAGCTCAGCTAAAAATGATGCTGAAATGAAACCGACAACACAGCTCCTTGCGATAAATTCCTACAACCTCCATGTTACTACTATTACTCTTCTGATTCTTTCAATGTCTTTCCAAGAGGGGGAATCAAGTTGAAAACGAGTACACGTGTTCGTTTGATGACATCAGTATAAGTATTTCTCTTCTAATGCTACAATAGTCTTCCTCGTCTTAGATCCACCCACTATCGAACTTTATCATTGAACTAAGATAAGTAGAAACGAAGGTCTTGTACTTTTTGCATAAAATTAAACAAAGCATAGCCGGTTTTAAGGGGGGCGGTTTTGGATGTCTAACCCCCTCCCCCAAGAGCTTCTTTTTTTCAGGTATTTAAATCAACTTTTTGGTAATTTAAACAATTCAATATCTTTACCACTTGACTTATGGCGATTCTAAAACCGGCACTGATACAAAGGGGTAAATCATTCTTATCAATAATACCTTGTATTTCCCATTTCATGACTTAAACTTCCCAAAAACCTCATCACTAGAGACACAGCTACTCCACATCCATTTGTACCATTACATTTCGCGTATACAGGCCCAGTTTCATTTTTCATCCTCATATCTACGAGTATTAAGAGAAACATACATAGGCGATAATTTTTACGCATCGTCGAGGTCGCCAGCTTTACCTGCATCCTTTCACTATACAAACCATAAAGAACTTGATAAAAAACGTTTCTACGTTACCACAATACGGTCTATATTTTGTATTTTTTTACCCGCTGCAGCACGCACCGTTTCGTCGAGCGTACATATTTAAAGAAGCTGTTATTTCCACTCGAATTTGTCGTCGTCACCAGCTCACCACCGCATTTTAAAACGCTACGCATTTATCACGTTAACCCTTAAACATTTGATAAAAGACCCATTTTCACAACTTGTACGGACTAAGCTGAAGCGAAAAAAAAACATAATATACGCCGAGTTAAATGAATGATATACGATACAAACGTTCCACCATATATGCACGTAGCCTTATCAGATTACCTATACCTATAACAAAAATATACGACGAAACTCACACGTCATGATACTCCACGCTAAAGCTAAACGTATCTATCACTATTCGATAGGTATCAAGTTTAAATGCGTGAATTGAATAAAAGCTGAATATTTATATATGTGTCGTTACGCGTATGGTTTCAGCATACGAGCGTACATAATACGGGTAACTAATTAGTTATTACTTAATACAGATATTCCAATTTCAAACATTTGCCGCATCCGCATAGTGTACCATATAAAGCAGTGTGCACATAATAACGTGCCTCGTAACAGGTACTGTTAGTCGAACAGAAATCAAAAATGAAAATCGAATAAAAAATTTACCAACTATTTGAGCTTCTACAGCATTTTTTTAACCTTTATTGGGAGCTGTCGAGGCTCGAGCGAAGAGCATTATGCGCCTACATGATAATATTTTAATGTAAATTCCAAGAAAATTCCTAACAGCGATTTTTTTCATGAATATTCAGCGAATGACAACTCAAAGTACTCATACATAGCCTCCAAATGGATTTATCGCCAATACCTCGTCAAAAAAGACTCCTACGGCAAAAATAGTTTAGTACAATAATAATCTAATTTAAATTTCTCACAAATTAGGTCATTACACTTTTTCTTCTAAACACAATAAAAAGCTCAAAAAATCCACTTAAAACACACCCCTGTTCTGTCCATAACTACGAACATGAAGTTAGAAAACACTTTTTCATTTCAGTCCACGCATGGCTTAACAACGAAGGAAGCCATGAAACATATCCATCAATGTATTGATACATGCCACGACTAAAATTTAGAAGGGTACTATCCCCCCACCACCGCCTCATTAATACGAAAAACCGAGCGAAAAACGCGATAATAAAATATTTAGTTTTTTTTTATCACTTTCGAAACTTCCTCAATGAACATGATATAGAAATATCGAAATTTCCATACAGGTGGCCTAAAGCACTCTTGGCAAGTTTAAACAAAAGCCAAGATTTTAGCTGAGTTTCATACGAAAACGAGAGCTATTACAGCCTATCTTATTTTGGAAGGAGGAGTCGGGAGAGGATGCGGTCTTCAAATCATCGCGATTCAGATTATTTGTAATCATCTGGCAAATAATGTCCAAATTTTCCGTACATATATAAAATTGTTTAAAATTTGGTGAAAGACTCTGCTTGAAAATTTAAAAAAGATACTTTTTTGTTTTTTCCATACACCTCAAAATGGAGGATCACTCAAATTTCGAGGAGGCCCAGAGGAGAGGGGAATAGCTTAATATTTTTGTTTTCAATTTCATATGAAACAGTGAGTCACGGATACCAACATATTCAAATTTCAGCTCCCTAAATAAATTTGGAAGGGATTACATCCTTTTGAGGAGGTTTCAAGTCGTGAAATTTCTTGAATGTCAATATATCCTCACCAAGTGTGCCTAGAAAAGTCAAACTTTGTACGTAGGATTGATTTAGGGCCACAATATGGCACATCAAATTTGGGTCAAATTGGATTCAAAATGGCGGATTGTCAAAATTTGAGCAGAGCTTGAGGGGCCTCAAATTGAAAAAAAAAATGTTAATAATATGAACTCATATAATTGAAGTGGATAAGAAGTACGCTATATCCCAAATTCACCTTCACACATGATGAGGAAGAGGAGAAAGAGGAATTATCGACCTCAATATGTGGTGGGGAGGGCCTTCAGGGGGGAAATTACTACGAGAAATCCAACGAATCTTCCATATCTTCTCATCAAATCGATCTAGAAAAGTCAAACTTTGTATATATGTTTAGTTCATGATCAGAATATGACATTTTGAATTTGGGTCAAAATGCATACAAAATGGCGCATGATCCACATTTGAGAATGACTTAAGGAGCCTCAAATTGTGAGAATTTGAAAAATATGGACTCATATTATGATGTAATTACTGTATGGCAAGAAATACTGCATTTATGCTCCAATTCTTATGTTCTTTTGGAGGGTATATGGTAGGGCTTTTCAGACTTGGTAGTGGATGTCAGGGGCGTACCGAAGACCTTCTTCAGGGGGGGGGGGGGGGAGAAAACCAAAAATTGCCAACTAATACCATGAAATTTTACCAACTGTTGACCTTTTTTTTTTTTTTTTTTTTTTTTTTTTTTTTTTTTTTGCTCCACGAAAAAATATGATGCACAGTCTTGTAGTTTTGAAAAAATTTAAATACTGCACAAGTGGTCAAATTTACCAACTTTACGCTGAAACTCCAAATTTGCCAACTTTTTACGCTAAAACTCCAAATTTACCAACTTTCCAACAGCCAAGGGGGGGAAGCTCCCCCCCTCCCTCCCTCCCTTTCGGTACGTCCCTGGTGGATGTGACCTGTAGAAATGAAGAGGTTAGCACGTTAGCGGTTGTTTGCAAACCTAAACAAGCAATTAAACACTCAGCTATCGTTCAAAATTTGATACTTCGTATATTTTTACTGTAATCTAATGCACCTACCACAAATGGCAGTTGAATAACAGACATAATACCGAATTTCGCAATCTTCAATTTCCCACCCAAAACGAGATACAGAAAATTGCCACCATACAATTTATCGAAAATTTAATGCTCTTCATTTTTTTGCTGAAGTATTTCTCACCTATAAGGATCGATAAACGAGATATCTTCAAAAACAAATTCTTTCATTGTCTTCACTATTTCGGGGCCAAGGGTGCCCTTTTCTAACTTCACCAACTCATGATGTATGCGCCCTATGAAAAAAATGTATACCACCCAATTCTTCGGAAATACAAAGCTCTTTATTTTCGTTCAACTATTTTTTTATCTACGATCAATGGTTGCCTAAATAATTTCAAATAAAAATGCCCACAACACCACCATTAGAAAAAAACTCACCATGGTTTCATATATATTCTTATGCTCTTGCTGAATGCAAGCTTAGGTTCGAACAAAATAAGAGAACCAAAGGGGCAATACAAATTTCTTATACTGTAGGTTCGCATAAAAAATAAGGAAAAATATACGTATCGAACTCTTTGCTCCTTTCCCACTTTCACACCAGCAGCAGCGTGTTTCCTTCTACTACTTTAATTCAAAGACGCCTCATTTAACCTCACATACAAAACTGCTTACCATAAGGGTTCAGGGAAGAGTTGACTGGCATACAATTGAAACAGGTTTACAAAAAAAAAAAAAAGAAAAGAATACGTTGAAAGAATTCGCGAGGAAATACAGAGAATTCGGGGCTTTACCCTTTATCAAGACTAAGCGATATCAAACGCGATTATTCCCTCTTTAAAAATCGAAACCATTATCGGCACACTGTACACTGCACTATTCCACAGCGTGATTTATTTGAAATGACGCGTCACGAGTTTGCCGATGATTCAGTTCCACGTCGAAACGATCATCGAATCGTGTCCTGAACACGAAGACCAACAAATGGAGATGCTGAACTGTTCATTACATCTGATCAAATATTCCAATAATTTATTCATACACATATCGAAATAGCTGAACTAATCAAGGCGACAGAGTAGTCATAAGTAGGTTAAAAAATAGGTACGCAAATTTACACATCGAATACATAGCCTAATTAAATACGAACACGTATGAAATACCACCTCGAGTCGATTCATTTTTTCTCATCACTTCACTCTCGAATGATAATCGAACGCAATAATCGATAGCTGATAAGACTCGCAGTAGATATCCTTCGATTACTTTAATCGATAATTCATCAAGTATGTTTATCTCATTCACAAATATCGTAAAATCATCGGTTGAATTTTTAATAAAAACGATACCTATTACAGCCTACCTATTTTAGGTAGGATAGGTCAAGGCATTCAGTTTTTCGAGTAAGTATATACCTATACTTGCGAAACTGTGATAATTGATAGAATAATACGTTCTCGAACGAAATCTACACAGCGATACTATAAACACGAAGATGGAAAAACACGTAACCAAGGTAAAAAAAAATGAAAATTTTCCATTATTTCGTACATACCTAGAATCGAATTTTTTGCCACCGTTTTGTAAAATACCGGTATAATGCATGGTCAACATATCTCCGCTTTTTGATTTCGGTTCGCATACTTCTGGATCAGGAATAAACATGTAATCAATTTTCAGCCCCGATGGTAAGGTTTCACTTTTTACAGGTTTATCCGTCGCGTTACATAATAAACCGGAAAAATTTGAAACAACCAAACAAACATAGATGAATTTCTTCATTTTTCTACCGCTGAATAATACTCGAACAACCGAAGAAAAAATTAATCCATCAAAACTTCCGTTAAACACTAACATCCGTAAGTAACGCACATGAAATCGAAGAAGAAAAAAAAATTATCAAAACAATAACGACGAATTTCGAATGGATAAATCGACAGAAAAAATTGAACAAAACGAAAAAACCGCAGAGAACGAGTTACACACTTCTAGAACTGGTCTGCGCGATGAAATAACTACAACTGATTACGGATACGGTTCGAAATACAGTTCAACAAGGTTCCCACTCGTCGAACGATGCGAATGCAACACGGCCTCTTCTCGAAGCAGCGGTCGCAGTGGTAGGTAATATTTCGTCGTGTCTGCCGAAAACCCGTTATTCCCGATGATTTCACCTTAGTTCGCCGTCTATTTCGTGAAAATTTTTATAAAAGGAATCGTCGAATTTTATTCCAATTCGCCGGCGACTAGGAAGTAGGCTATGCAACGGAAAAGGTCAACAGATTTTATCCATTTGCAATACTGAAGGGAGATGCAACAAGCTATGATGTTTGAAATGAGAGAAGTTGGGCGAGATTTCAGAAATACTTTTAATACGTATCTACTTTTTTTTGGAGGGGGGGGAATATAGGTAATAAAATATAGATGTAAGGCAACAATAATCCTTACGATTAGTTACATATGAGCCAGACAAATAGTCTGGATGCGTCGTTCATTTTTGAACTGAACGAAAATCGTTCACTTTCGCGAACTTTTCCACCAAAATGAACGTGAACTGAAATGAACGAGATTTGACCATGAACGTGAACTGAACTGAACGTGTTTTTTCCCCAAAAATGAGCATAATAATTATATAAAAGCATTGAAAGCCAAAGTTGCTATTTTTTTTTTTTTTTTTTTTAGTGAACGTAATGAAGTCGTTCACGTTCGTGAACTTTTGCCACGAACTGAACTGAACGAGAACAAAATAACTACGAACGCGAACTTGAACTGAACGTAGTTATTTTTTTTAAATGAACGTGAACTGGAACTGAACGAACAAATTTTTAGTATGAACGTGAACGTGAACTGAACGTCATAATTTTATTTTCAAAATGAACTGAACGTGAACGCGTTCACGAACGACGCAACCCTGAGTAATTCTCAGATTGTTAAACTGGGACGGAAACCAAAACCAAAGCCAGAACTTCGAAAAACCTAAAACTATTTAAAAACTAGAACTACAATAAATCCTGGAGCGAACCTGAATAGGAAACCATAATTTGAAAAAAATTAGAACCGAAACCAAATCTGGAACAAAATAACATGGTTTTGGGTTCTCCACTTTTATTTTTTAGTTTTGTAGTTTTCGCATTCCATAGCAAAATGAACTGATCATAAGTCGGGGAAGGGAAAGAAAGGAAAAGGAAAGGAAAAAAAGAAAAGGTAAAGGGATGTAAACCCGGCACCAAAACCTGAAAAACCCAAAACGATTTTAAAAATTGGAGCAAAACAAAAACAAACATGGAACCATGAGATTAAAAGCAATGCAATCCAAACCAAAACTGGTAGAAAATATTTTTTGGCTCTACAGACTTTGCATTCCACGACTTGATGAACTCTTCCACTTATTCAGGCTGAAAAACTGGGATTGTAACCTGGGAAAGCCCAAAACAACTAAAACTGAACCTAGAACTAGAACCAGAACTAGCACCAAAACAAAACTGAACCCAGATCCAGAACCAAAGTTACAAATCTAAATCCAGAACTAGAACTAAAACTGTTTAGATTTTGTAGTACTGTGAGAAATATGATGTGGTTTTGGGTTTCCATTTATTATGCATCTTTTAATTTTGCAGTCTTCACATTCCATAATAAAATGAACTGTTCGTAAGTTCAGAAGAGGGAAAGTAAAGAAATTCAAAACCAGAACCAGTACCTGGAAAAACCCAAAATAATTTAAAAGCTGGAACCAAAACAAAATGAACTCGGAACCATAAGATTAAAAACAATGTAACCCAAACTAAAGCTGGAATAAATATAAGTATTTTTTTGAATCTATAGATTACGCATTCCACAACTTAATGAACTCTTCAACTTATTCGGGCTGCAAAACTGGAATTAGAACGCGGCAAAACCCAAAACAATTATTTAAAAGTGGAAGCATGGAACTCGCACCAAAACAAAAGTGAACAACTGAACATAGATGTAGAACCAGAGCTACAAATTTAAACGTGGAATCAGTACTAAAATTGTTTAGGTTTTGCAATTCTGCGAGGAACATGATATGGTTCTAGGTTCTCCATTTTTATTTTATGAATTTTGCAATTTTCATCCTCCATCATGAAATAAAATGATCATAAACATGGGAAAGGAAAAATAAAGGGATGCAAAACTGGGACTAAAACCTGGAAAATCCCAAAATTATTTAAAAAAGCGAAGCAAAACAAAAAAAAAAAACATAGAATCCATAATGTAAAAAGAAATCCAACCAGAACTAAAATTCGGAACAAAGGATGTTTCATCCAGGGCTGCTATACATAGAAAAATTCAAAACGATTTTAAAACCAGAACTAGAACCAAAAGCGCAACAAAAACAAAAGTGAAACCAGAACTCCAATGTAAAAATATTTGGAACTAGAACTAAACTAAGAACAAAATGATAAGGTCCTGGGTTCTCAGTATTTTTTTTTCAATTTTTTTTTTTGGCTTTGCAGTTTTCACATTTTCACAACAAAATAAACTGATTATAAGTATGAATATGGTTAGTATGACATAAAAATGTTGAAAACTTGAACGCTCAAAGCACTCAAAATTTAAAAATTACCATACATGAAAATACTAAAAATTTAGTTTTGAAATTTCAATTTTTTAAGAATTTCAATTTAATTTATAAAATTACTCATGATTAACAAGAAAAAAATCTTGATTTATGCTCTTAAAAATCAATAAGAACGTTTTTTGGAAATTGGAACAAGAAAAGTCTGGAATCAAACAATTCTGAAATTAGAACCAGAACTAAAACGGCCAATATGATACTGCGGAAGGCCCAGAGGAGAGGACCTTGCTCTGCAGCGTGTCTTAGAGATCGGTGTTCTACCCTCTAGAATTTAATGCATCATAATCTTCTTCAAGAAGAGATGGAGAGGGGAATGCATATTATTAGTTTCGCTGATGATAATCTCATCGCTAGAGGTAAGACATTAGCAGAATTAGAGGTGATCACGAATGAAGATTCATTTAGAGAGCTGGAATTAGACTTCTCAGTTAAAAAGTCTATGATAGTGACATGCACAAGGAACCCTCATTATTGTGAATGGAAGGCCGGAGTATCCCACAGAGGTTGGGACTCAGAACCTCCACGAAATTTTCACTATATGTACTCAGGGGTTCATTGTAGTGCAAAAATAGTTCAGTGCAATTTTGTTCTACACTAAATTTCCTACAACATCCATACGAATGTTTTTTTGCTACGATCCATAGGTGGAGAGTTACAAGTGTTTGGAACTTGGTACTATAAGGGCTCCATTACAATTCATTCAATTATGCTATGTGACAATGCGAATAAAAAATGCATATACATTAACTTTCAACTACATATGAACCCAATCATGACTCTATAGAGGTCTCAACCCCCTCCTTCACCTCTAGATAAATAAATAGAGCAGTTATATTCTTTCTGACACAGTTAAGGATTTCTCAATGTTTAGCTCACTTTTCATCATTTTTAAAAGTTTTGAAAATTTGTTAAGTTTTGACGCACGATATTTATTGATTTTTTAATCAAAATCGCACTATTTTCTCTCAATTTTTTATAAAGTCGAGTAATGAGATCTTTGAATATTTGTATCAATTTTGTATTGATTTTCTACATTTTTTCAAGTTTTCCTTAGTTTTATAACGCGGAGATTTTCATTCCAACGTAGTCTCAGATTTTTCAATTTTTCGTTCAAATTTCATCACCTTTTTTTCTCAAATCTTTAAAGTAAATATTTACCTATTTTTTTAAAGAAAAACAGATCATTTTTCCACAATTTTCTCATCAGGAGACAAGTTATGAAATTTTTTAATTTTTGAATCAAATTTTTATAAATTTTCCAAAATTTTCGAGTTTTTTTCTGGCTTTTAGCCAAGTTTGAGATTCTTCATTTTTTCATTCCAAATCGAACCATATAAGTTATTCAACAAATGATGGTATTTCACGAATGGAAACGTACCCCCTTCCCCACGCTATGTCCACTGCTGAGCAAGTCTAGGGAGGAGATCATTGAAATCATTTAAAAACTGTAATCTGATATCAGAATTGTGAAGTAAAAAAATAAGTACAACGACCCATTCATAAATAAATAAATAAATAAATAAATAAATAAATAAATGAATAAATAAATAAATAAGTAAATAAATAAATAAATGAATAAATGAATAAATAAATGAATAAATAAATAAATAAATAAATAAATAATAATAATAATAATAATAAAGTAAAATCCATATCATAATAAAATAATAATACACATATAAATGAATACAGTGTGTAGACATCCTACCCATAAAAAATGTGTTTTTTAAGGCCCTTCGAAAGCTAATGAGGGTGACGTACTCCCAAATAGTGCTGGCATTTTACAACATGGCACCCAAATAAGTCTACTAAATCCAAAACTGATATATACTCGAATCATGAACAGCAAATTTCTAAAAAAAAAAAGTTTTCTCTTTAAAAAAGTATTCATATGCTATCGCTTCAAATTTTCTTCCCTCGTTTCCCCCTCCATGAACGGCTTTCTCGATAGACCAGAAACTTCCGAATCTTTATTATTCATCTTACGAACTCGGAATAATATAATACGGAATTCACCTCACGAACACTGCCTCTACTATGTGCTATCATTACACGCTGGCAAAACTTATATCCGCCGTCCAGTTATTTTCCGAGATGCAAAAATAAAACACTATCGTCGCTAAAACCGGTTGCCATTTCAGGTTCAAAACAAGGCAAATATTATGCGCATTTTAAAAAAATCCAAAATCACTGGCGTGTACTATCTATACAAACTATAAGCAATTATACCTACTTTCCTGTCGTGTCCTATCAAAAAAAAAGTACTAGTTGGCTAAAAAAAGAAAGGTATATCCGAGCAACTGTGAATAAACCGCTCATATTTACACAAATCTACCAACAAAATAACTTTGATTTTCTAATACGTAACTCCAATTAATTTGCGATTTAGCATCGATAACGGTATGCTAGGCTTATGTATTAAATCTAAAATTAATTGCGTGTATCAACGTGTAAATAAGCAAATTACTTACATCCGCTTTCTCGAGTTGTCTTCTCTTGCCCTTGCTCGCAACAAAAAGACGTTCGTTTTAATAACTCGTTATCTAAATTTCTCGCCGATTATTCGCCGTTACTTTCAAACGTCTCCATTCGGAATCATTAAACAGGAGGCTGTATAATAAATACGTCATTTTTTTTCTTCAGAATTTATACTTCAGCCGTTCCTCATGTACGCTCAACATTGAACGATTTCAGTTTCTACGTGCGAGGTACATGTACGAGAAATCGGAAAGTGAGAAACGCTCGATACACGAGTCTGGCACTCAGTTAATCTGTAATTTTAATGAAAACACCGAAATTAAATTACAAGCGAATATTCTTCGCCGACAACAATGCTGCTGTATCAACAAACGATATTACTTTTCCAAGCCTCTATATGCACGTACTCGACTACGCCTGCCAGATTCGTGTTATTCAATTCGCCAGAAGGATTATCACCAATTAATACGTCTATCTGATGCGAACTTTTTCAATAATACCCCAAGTATACGACGGTATCAATTCCATACCTAATGGAAAATAAATTCGTCGTTAATTTACTTTCGAAAAAGTTTTCTATTTTATTATTTTTAAAATTCGATTAATATTATATCGCTTTGGGAGTTCCCAAAGGGGTATCAGAGATAACCAAATATATGATACGTTACAAGCCATCGTTAAAACGAAAAAGTTTAAATTTAGATAATCTAGATTTTTCTTTCTTATATTTCAATGACGTAGTTCCAGCCTATCATTAAGTGCCGGTTAGTTACGTAATGTTAAAAAAGTAATTATTATACCGAACATAATTCCGGATACACAGAGAATAAATATTATTAATAAATAATTTAAATGGTTCGATTCGAAGCGTTCGACCTTGTGTGAAACTTTCCCTACACTCGATACCAAGTACATTAAGGTGGAGTTTATACTTGTACATATAGGAAATGTGGAACATAATGTATATCGATATACGCGGCGTAGTCCAAGCGATGCATGAAGTGTTAGAATCGAAATACAGCTCCAAGTTGAAATTCTTCATACAATATCTAGACACAAATGTAAAGAAACCTTTATATTCCCCCGTGTTGCGTTATCTCTCAGTTACGCATCAAAGACTTAAGTATCAAGAATCACTTCATCATTCATCCACTCAATAATGAGTAAAACTTTATCGAAACTTGACAAAATTCGGGAGCTCGGTATTCAAAGAATATAAAAATACGACCGTCATAAAAACTATCTTTAGTTCTTCAATACTGTTTCATTTGGAATTTCCAGGTTTAATTTGATTTCGCAACTTTAAAAAGGACATTACTACAATGGAAAAATATCAGGATAAATTCTTATATTATCCCCACGATATTTAAGGAGTTTCTTTTAAGATAAGAAATCTTGATCTTTACAAAAGGATATATGACGGTCATGCTCCTTTATGCCATATTATATTACAAATTACAAATTTAAAGGCATAAATTTACACAATGAAGTAAAAATCATCACCCAAAGGACCACTTCTGGCCACCACAGAACATTTTGGGTAGCAGCGCTAGATTTAAGCACATACCCGGGCACGTACGTGGAACGTGGAATTTAAGCGGCACATAATTAAATCGCAAAGTTGCGGTAAAGTAAAATACGTTTTCTAAGATACATTATGAAATTCGTATGCAGCTTCATTTCAAAAACAAGACGAAAAATGTTTTGAATTCGTTTTAATTATACATTAAAAAAATTTATTATATTGATCTTTATACATTTAGACCATTTAGTTATAAATAGCTGATTTCTTCCGGAGTTGATACCGTATTTTTTCTGGAGTTGAATCGGATTTTTCCATAATTGAGGGCAGATTCTTTTGGGAGTTGAAACTGGTTTCTTTTTGGAGTTGAAACCGTTTTTTTTTCGGAGTTGAACCCAGGTTTTTCCGGAGTTGATAGCAGATTTCTTCTGGAGTTGGAACCGGTTTTTTTCTGGAGTTGAATCGGATTTTTCCATGATTGAGGGCAGATTCTTTCCGGAGTTGAAACTGGTTTCTTTTTGGAGTTGAACCAGGTTTTTCCGGAGTTTAAACCTGTTTCTTTCTGAAGTTGATAGTGGAATTTTTCCAGAGTTGAAACCGGTTTTTCGGAGTCTGAACGGGATTTTTTCCGGAGTCTAAACTGGTTTTTTTCTAGAGTCCAACCCAGATTCTTCTGGAGTTAATAGAGGATTTTTTCCCAAGTCTAAACCTGATTTTTTTCGTGATTGATAGCAGATTCTTTCAATAGTTGAAAACTGTTTTTCTGGAGTTCATAGCAGATTTTTACCACATTTAAAACCGAATTTCTTCTAGAGTCTAAACAGGACTTTTTCGAAGTTGATAGCGAATTTTTTATGGAGTCTAAACCGGGTTTCTACTGGAGTTGATAGCGGATTTTCTCCGAAGTCGACCAGATTTTTTCCGTAATAGATAGCAGATTCTTTCCGGAGTTGAAAATAGTTTTTTGGCAGTTAATAGCAGATTTTTTTCAGAGTTTAAACAGGATTTTATACATAGTTGAGGGCAGATTTTTTCCGGAGTTGAAACTGGTTTTTTTTGGAGTTGATAGCAGATTTTTTCTGGAGTTGGAACCGGTTTTTTTCTAGAGTCTAAACCTGTTTCTTTCTGAAGTTGATAGTAGAACTTTTCTGAAGTTGAAATCAGATTTTTTCCGGAGTTTAAACTGGATGTTTTTTGGAGTCTAAACCAGATTTTTCTGTAGTTGATAGCGGATTTTATCCGAAGCCTAAACTTGATTTTTTCCGTAGTTCATAACAGATTCTTTCCAAATTTTTCCTGCAATGTAAACAGAATATTTTCGATGTAGATAGCGAATTTTTTATGGAGTTGATAAAGGATTCCTTCCGGAGTTGAAAACAGTTTTTTGGAGTTGATAACAGATTTTTCCAGAGTTGATAGTGGAATTTTTCTAGAGTTTGAGCCAGATTATTTTTGCAGTTGAAACCATTTTTTTCCTCAAATCTAAACCGGGGTTTTTCTGCAGTTAAATCCGATTTTTTCTGAAGTTGATGGCTGATTCTTTCTGCAATTAATGGCGGAACTTTTTTGGAGTCTGAATCAGATCATAACTGGATTATTTCCCGAGTTCAAAACTGATTTTTTTCGGGAGTTAAACGCTAATTTTTTCCGAAGTCTAATCCGGATTTTTTCGGAGTTGGTAGCAGAGTTTTTCCAACGTTAAAATCGAATTATTTCTTGCGTTAGTGCTGATTTTTTTCATAATTAATAGCGTAGAACACCGAGAAAGCTATTTTGTTCAAAAACGTTTCTGGGAACGAAAACAAACATATTATGCTGAAATGTTCATGGGCTGTGGGGTATAAGGAGATGTTGATGTAAACAGTTGTCGCTATACCGCTAGTAATTTAACGTTTTATGGAGTTCATTGAGCGTGGTTTGCCGAGGACATGGCAATTTTTTTGTAATTTAATGTTTTCCGGTGATAATCTTGTAAATACATAAAATTAAGTCGTACATGTGTATAAAACAGGGTTTCTCCAAAACTATCAGACCCATTTTCTTCATATTTAGCCCTTACATTCATATCTAGCTGTATATGTTTCAGCCCAAGTTCATACCTTTAGCCGCCATATGAGAAAGGAGGGTCTATTAAATAGAAATTTTCAAATCTCCGCATCACATATTTCAAATTTTACTCCATTTTATTTTCTTATTTTAACTTTGAAGTTTAATGTTTTAAACTGTTTTTAAACTCAGTAGGCCGAATATTTTCGAAACGTATGTTTTGCTAGTTTGCAGCCAAGGCGAAGGATGATTCAAGGGTTATGATTATTTTTGTTGTACAAGAAATTTATGAATGCGCTTCGAGAATATAATTTAAGAATTTCGGATTTTTTAATTTTAAAACAAGACAAAAAATGTTTTGAATATGTTTTAATATACATACAATCATACGTATTTATACTGTTTTTTTTAATTTTTAGCGGACCACACTTCGTGTGAGTCTATATTCTATACACACATTGTATACTTTCAGGATGTTGGAAGCTACACTGTAGTTGTGAATCTATTGTGTATTGTTATTCGTATTAAAAGTGCGCAAAAAATAATCACCTGACGGATTGAATGATCAATGCCTACCTACAGTTAGAGGGTATTTGTACCTGTGGCTATTGTAACATCGTAAAGTGGAGTAATGCAGTAGGTAAATTCGCTATGACAATTTATTCGCGAACCAATATAACCGTATCATCGTAAACGTATTGTCGACTTTGATTATTTTAATTTTTGCTTTAATAAAAATTCTTCGCTAGCACGTTCTCCTCGGATTCGCAGAGTAAGTAAAATACGTTAACGGTACCTAACACACTCTAATTAAATACACGTTGTTTGCAAAGAAGTAAAGGTAAGTGGTAACGGCAGTCGCACCTAAATTTTTTTTTATTTCTGTTTAATAATCAAGAAGTAAAAAAAACATAAAGCGCAAAGTAATGTTTAAATACTTAAAGTGAATTTCATCTTTTATTTAAACAAGTACGTACCCACCTAGTACCTACAAGCCTTAGTATATATTAAATGAGCGGATTAATGAATTAGAGATCGTATTTACTTTTTTTTACCTACGCTGTATTATACAAGAATTTATATTCACTTAAAAATTTCTCTTCGATAAACGCAATGTTCATATTTACCAGATATAGAAAACTGAGATAAAATTCAATGATATCCGTGGTTACACACCCCCACACACGACATCATGTGTTCTTCAACTTTGATAGGTAGAAAAATAGATAGGTGTTCCTATATCAACGGTGGTTAAAAATATCGCTAATATTTACGATTGGTTAAAAAAAAAGTTTTCAATTTATTGAGTTCAATGACATAGATAAGGGAGAGGTTCAAAGAAAAGTTTTCAATTTATTGAGTTCAATGACATAGATAAGGGAGAGGTTCAAAGAGTTTGAATCCCACCTCTTTTTGTCTGTGTTTTCAATACAGCCTGCCAGATTTGTGATGAAGAGATGAAGTTGGTAGGGGAGGGGGCTTATATTTTTGCGTTTCAAATCGTTTATTGTAATGAGGTGACAAATATCCAATGTTTTGGTAGGTGAGCGTAAAAATCACTGAAAATTTTGCAAAAGAATGTGCGTGTGAATATCTAAAAACGCTTTTTTGAGATTTTCCATTTGAATCCAAATAACGATGTACTCAAATTTTGAAAAGAGTCAGAGTAAGGGCAAATAACTGAAAATTTTCGATAACATCACTACCCAAATTTCAGCTAATTAAGTACATTTAAAACGGGAGTTAGAACAAAAAACTGCTTTTTGAGAGAAGATTTTCTCTTCAGCAAATCTACCTACAACTAAAGCTTTGTGGTGGGTTAGTAAGTGATCAGACTATGAAGCCTTGAATTTTGTTCAAAACGGATCAAAAATGGCGTATAGGTAGTCAAAATATGAGGAAAGCTTGATAGAAGTTAAAAGGGAATGTACTTGAGTTTTAAATTGCCTCAAGCACCCAGTGTCTCTCAAGTTCATCGTAGCGTGAAAATTACTCAAAATTTGGTAAAAGCCTATTCACGTAAATACTCGAAAAAGCATAATTTTGATTTTTGATTCACCTCAAAATGAGTATCTACTCAAATTTTCAGAGTGTATGGAGGATGAGAAAATACATCGGAATTTTTATTCATCATCTCACGTGAGAAAGGTGAATTAAGGACATCCACATATCTAAATTCCAGCTTCCAAAATCAATTTCGAGGAAAGTTAAAGCAAAATAATGCTTTTCGAGGAAGTTTCAAATCATGAAATTTCTAGAATCTTCATTCACATTTCAGCAAATTAATCCATAAAAGTCAAACTTCGCTGATGAGTTGAGTCCCGGGTTAGAACATAAC
Organism: Phenacoccus solenopsis; assembly: GCA_009761765.1. NCBI lineage: Eukaryota > Metazoa > Arthropoda > Insecta > Hemiptera > Pseudococcidae > Phenacoccus > Phenacoccus solenopsis. The sequence continues at coordinate 112,925 of VFXL01000518.1, read as the reverse complement.
CTGTGGAATTTTAATCAAAATTGATCCAAAATGGCGCTCGGCGAAAATTTGAGGAAAGCTTGAGGAGTCTCAAATGTCTGAAATTTGATGAATATGGGCTCATATGATCTAGTCGGATAAGAATTATATTTGTTCTCAAATCCATCTTCATAGGCCATGTTGGAGTGGAAGTTGAGGAGTTATTGCCTTCAAAATATCACAAAATTTGCTTAGAAGGATGAAACTCTCTAGAAGGCCTTTGCTTGAGGTTACAATTTGACTCTTTGAATTGGCTCAGAAGAATCGAAAATGGTGGATTGTAAAATTTGAAAAAGGCTCGAGATCTTGAAATGAATGAAATTTGATAAATAAACATTCATGTTATTCCTTGAATTCAACTTCTCAAGTGCTGTTAAAAGGAACAGATGGAAGTTTCTGCACTGGTACTGCATGTGGGCATGGGATGATTCGACATTCATTTTTTAGAGTTTCGAGCTCGTAGTCTCATATATTATTCATTTTCATTAAAAAAAAAATGTATCGCAAAAATTGGGTCGAAAAAAATTTGGGGTTGACACATCGAGGTTGAAAAATCAGCATTTCATTTAATATAAAATTTACACTAAAAATAAAACTTCCTTAATTATTGGAAAATTATTATTATAGAAAAGGAAAGCAATTTTGTAATACATTTGGTAGTTATACATATAATTTGTCAATTTAAAAAGTATAAAAAATTTAAAAAAAATATATTTTCATTTAATATAAAATTTACACTAAAATAAAAACTTCCTTAATTATTGGAAAATTATTATTAGAAAAGGAAAGCAATTTTGTAATACATTTGGTTTATTATACATAAATTGCAATTTAAAAAGTATAAAAAATTTAAAAAAAATATATATATTTTTTTATCATAAGAAATTTCATTATTAAACTCAATACATCATCATTAAATTTTCTTTTTTACTTGAAAAGTTGTGTAGCGTTTGCAATATAAAAGAATATTTATAGAGATTATACGCAACAAAAAAACAAGAAAAATTTACATGTATTTTTTAATCATCAAGAGTTAGCAACATTATATGTACATATTTGAACAAACTCTTATTAAATAAAACTTAGCTCCATTAATAGGGCATAGACAAATGTTTACTTTTTTCAATAATTATCGTTACTAAATATGTCTATGAAATATGTAGAAACGATTAGGTGACTTGGAGATTTCCACATTTTACTGACGCTGTTTAAAATCTTTGAGGAAAATATACTTTTTTTTTTGTGAAATAAAAAATTATTTTGTATATTTGTAATAAAATAGCTATGTAGGAAAATGTCTTAAAACTGTGAATTTGAAGAAAACACTGTTTCTAACAGCATACAAAAAAAATTTAACAAATTAAAATTAACTACAGTGATAATAAATACTAATAATTTGAAGACATATTTAATTTCATAATTTAATGTAATGTATGAATTTATTATTTAGTAAACACAATGACAAATGAAAACTCCAGTATAGAAATTTTTAATTTATGACACAACTTCCATTAATTTATTAATAATGAACCATCTGAGCTGGAGATTCATGGGAATATATCTAATATATTTTTTGATAAGCCTAATAAACAAAAAAAAAAAATGCTTAGCATTTCTTCGAACGAACATGCTTCATTTAGTTAATTATTTTTCATTTCTTTCTTTTTTCTAAACGTCGATGAAGGGAAAACATAACATATCTTCTGTTTTTTTTTTTTAAATATTTGATTAAATTCTGAAAATAAAACTCACCTTTTGTTTCATTTTATTTCTTCGAACAGAACATGAAGAAAATATCAATCATCAATTTCACACCGAAATTATCATTTTGGGGAATGAAAGCGAAAGATAAACCACCACATAATACCGGAGTATCGGTTTCCACTTCTTCGGCTATTTTCAACATCAAAACCGATAAATTCGAAATAAATCAGAAACATCTACAGGAAGGAGAAGGAATCTCGAATGAAAGGTAAATTTATTAAAATTCAACATAATCCAGCTAGCATTTCGTACTCGTTGAAAAACGCTCGAAATAAAAAAAAAATTAAAAACTGAACTATCGCAGCGAACTACGTCATCGTTACATTCAGTGTAGGCACTCGACAAAACTAACACGTGTCGTTCCACTATTGTGGGAAATTCAGCGCTATTTGCTGTCCAACGTGTGCGAAGCAGCTGCTCGATTTAATTTCATCTCGTGACGAAAATGTTGTAGTTATTGATTGGTTCATTCGGTAGGTTTTGTTATTTATAAATAAACTTTTAAAGCTCGTGTTTGGTCGTGTGACTGAAAGTAGTGGTAGCGGAGGTTCCCTTTATCACTGTGATCATTTTATTCGCAGCTGCATGGATGCATCGAGTTCGCTGAGCCATCTGATCAGCGTTAAGTAGTTTGATAAGAGATATTGAAACTTTCATAATCCACCGTTTTGTGTATATTATTCGTAACCAAGTAACAGTAAACACAACAATCAATCGTACGTTTCTTAACCATCCGAATATTCAGTTGGTAAGCTCACATTACCGTTCTATTTGTTAAGTGGTGTTTTCTTTTTTTACATTTTTCTTCAGTTTTCAAATTTTCAGCTTATCTAGTTGTTTTTCTTTTTCTTTTTTTTTTAAAGAAACACAAATCTCTCGGTCGAGGTATCTAATTGATTTTACACGACGTATTATTTTTTTTGTACATTTGATTTTCCATTACTTCGCCAAGTACTTGGCCTATATTACAGATATATTCGCTATAGCGGAAAATTTCTTTGGTCGAACGAAAACAAAAGTTGTTTTTTTCCTAAACCAATGATACCAATTTTGGAAATAATTAATACTTTATTTCGTTTTTATCGAGCTTGCTTTACGTATATACTTTTTTATACATATTGGCCTCTTAGACGTACCAACTGAACGTCATCTGCGTAAAATTGCATTTAAAATTGAATACCATTTAATAATAAATCATTTTCAAATAGTAGAATCGAAAATGCAACGTCGATTTTTCTTCGATTTGGCACGCGACAATTCGCAACGCATTCTCATGCTACAACGCTTACTACGCTAAATATAATATTTTTATTTTATAATTTTGTATATTTTTTTTTTTGTTTTTTCGCACTGCATGTTTTATTTGTTTTTTTTTCTTTTTACGCTGTGTTGCAAGATCATACGTTATCATGCCGCCGGGTTATAACCTAGCATATCATTCGTTGCCTGATAATAATGTCTACAAAAGTACAACAATACCGGAAGCTAAATCCAGCATATTAGAATATTTAAAAAAAGTTTTCAATAATGCCAATACAACTTCGACACACTTTGCACCATTGGCTAGGCGCTCTGAACCATTAATTAATCCAGCCACAAATTCAAAAGTCACCACCACTGTAACAAATGACAGGTTAGTAATGGCAATGATTTTCCTAACAGCTAAACATAACTATTACAGTACTTTTGCGTGCTTTACTCGTCTCATCCTTTTCCTTACACTCGCCAGTCACTAATGAAAGGGCTTTTTCAAAAAAAAAATCCGCTTCACTATTCACCCACACTTTTCACGATGGAAACGAAATGAGTATTTTCTAACCTGCTCCTGAAATAACCAACCACTGAGATAGTTACGCTTAGTGAACTAATTCTTTTAATCGTAGAAATGTGTTTATCGTGTTATGTAATATTTAACATATCCTAACGATTTGGTAAAATATATTACTGGTTCGGTTTGATGAGTAGAGCGGTATTATATTTTGTGTCGTTCGACTAACTAAATTTTTGATTTACTATCGAAACCCAATCAGCATTGATACTCGTCTGACGTATGTAGCTCTCGTTGGTGTCCCTGTCAGGTCGAAGGGTTGAACTGGATCAAAGATGGTCCAATAGCTATCCTAAAAAACATACCTGAAGTGCCCATCGAGCTATACGTTACTCGACATACTGTGGATCGAAGCCTTGAAAATCAAATTTCGCCATTTTCTCGCTAATGGTCGGTCGTACAGGAAAAATAGCGCAGTAATAAAATATTTCTCGTTGAATTTCCTATAAAAAATATTCTATAAATTTTCTTCGTAAACTCATCGCGTGAGGTGGTTTGGGGCTCAGAAGTTTAAATATGTGAAGTTGATTAATGAATATTTCTCATTTTGAGATGAAAAACACGAGATTTCGACGTAATTTAATCTTTTAATTTTCTTTCGCGTGTGAACCGCGAGGACTCCTCTTAAGTGACGTCACATCTTTCTCACACCCCACTCCACTTCTTTTGCACATTTCAGTTGAACAATTATGAAGTATGGACCATGTTAATAATAACTGTGATGAAATTACTTCGGTAATGGTAAGCATTATTTCACCTCTTCCCCTCCCCCCTTCCAAAAAACAAAATTTCTGGAACATTTTCCAAAACTAGGTCGAAGTATTGGAATTTCCATTTTTTATTCTACAGTGAAAAAATTATCTCTGAGGTTGATGGAAAATTATTTTTCCTCCAATTTCACACACCCCCCCCCCAAACGAAAAATACTTTCATCATTGTCCAAAAGTGAGTCAAAAATATTGTTCCATTTTTCATTCTATAGTGTAAGAATTACCTCTGAGGTTGATGGAAAACTATTTCTCATCCAATTTCACCCCCCCCCCCCTACGAAAAATACTTGCATCATAGTCCAAAAGTAGGTCAAAAATATTGAATTAATTTTTTTCATTCATTATTGAAAAAATTACCTCAGAAGATGATAAAAATTATTTCACCCCTTCCTCACCCTGTTTCCAAAATATAACCTGTAACATTTCCAAAAACTGGGTCAAAATTGTGGAATTTCGTTTTTTTTTACATTTCAGCGAAAGAATCACCTATGAAGTTGGTAAACATCATTTATCTCTCTCTTGCCATTAAAAAAATACATAGCACATTTTCCAAGACAGAGTCGAAAGTTTTTGAATTTCATTTCTTTCCTTACCAGTAAAAAAAAAAAACCTCAGAAGATGATGAAAATTATTCCACCCCCTCCCTTCGCCCACCAACGCCACTAAAAAATACATGGTCCATGCTCCGAAAACTGGAACATTGTAGAATTTCCTTTTTTTAGTCCTTGATACTAAATTAAATTAGATGATGAAAATTATTTCACCCCTCTCTCCCCCAACCCCTGAGAACATACATTGAATATTTTCCAAAACTGGGTCAAAATTTTGAAATTTCGATCCTTTATTCTTTAGTGAAAATTCAATATAAAGATGAAATTTCGTTTTGTGTTCAGAAATGAAATTATTATTTCAAAATCGAAGAAAAATTTTTATTATAAAATTTTTCGGCTTTCAGTGATTCAAACATTTGTTTCCATAAAATACATATTTTTATAATTATTAGTGTGGGATTTTATATGGGTATTATTTGAACGAAAATTTTTGTTTGGTAATTTATCAATGAAATAAGTATATTTTAAAAGTATGAGCCTCAAGTAATAATTATTTCCAATTTTTTTTTTTTTTTTTTGTTAATTGACGCACCTCTTGAGTGTTTTACAAAGTATTACTAACATGGATACAACATCTTGTAAAATTGTAATGAGAACTGAAATAAGGTGAAAAGTACTGGTGGTAGGAAGGTAACAAGCTGAAATATGGGTTTGAATTATTATAAATGATCAATTATCAAAAAAATTTCTATCACCCAAAAATTGTCGCAAATTAAAATTTTTGGATACAATAGAACAAATTTGTAGATCCCCTGAAAATAGAAAAACTCAGATGTAAATTTCTTTCCAGTTTTTAGACAACAAAATATTATTCTTAAATAAAAAAAAATAATTTTAATTACTTCGATTTCATTGGTTTGAAAATTTTGCTATCAAGCGAAATTATTATTGCACTATTTCGGATTCTACGATCCAATTGGCGAATAAAATGCGAAAAAATGATTTTGGGTATTTAAATCCACAGCAGAAGGAGTATCGTACATCATTGCATAGTGACTTCTAGTTTAGGGTGACCATCGAAGTAAATTCACGACTCATTTTCTGTAAATTTTTTTTGCTTTTTAAAATATTTCGACTTTGGTGGGAGCCTAGGAAGGGTGAGGGATAATTTTAAAACCAACATTTTGATAAGCTTTGTTTTAAAAATGAGCTATAATTTGTTGAATCTTGAATCCTAAAATTGAAGCTGGACCTCAAGTCGTGGATTTTTCAGGCGAATTAGTAGAAGAAAATTACGTACAAAAGAGGGTAAAATAGGAAAAGATGGATAACAAACCTGTGACGGTTTTCAGCTGTAGAGAGTGATGCCCAATCTTAAGGAGTGTAATCTCTCTAAATTAGTTTTACGTTGAGCGATATCTTAGAATGACTAGAAAGTCGTTCAGGCTATCTCATATGCTTCATAGTCCTTGATCCAGAATCATGAGCTTTGAACAGCTCATCAAAAATTATATGGGAACTTTGACAAAAACTTGAATATTTCTAAAGATTTTAGTATTGCAATAAGGAGTAGGTTGCGAAGAACTTTCAAAATGACTAAAAACCTCAGTCATTCCTGATTATCTCTCTTTATCTTTAAAAGTCCCTGTCGTTTAGTAGGGTGAAACTATTCCCAACTTTTTTGTAGAAGTCGCAGAGTGTTCCTAGAATAGTAGTAGTCTAATGAGCTCGAATGAAAGTACTAAAAATTTTATTCTTCGAAGTTACTGGAAATCTTCCTAAAATGGGAGTAAATTTTTCAAAAATGTGAATATTTCAAAAAAATTAATTTATAGCCAATTTTAAAATTTTTTTTTCAGTTCAAAAGTTTTATTTTATGGCATAAAGACTAAAAAAATTTAATCTTTTTTTGTCAAAGCATAGGCAGTTTGAACTTTTTTCAAAATCCCAAATTGATACTTCCAAAAAAATTGAAAAAAATTTCAAACTACATAAATTTTGTAAAAAACACTAACTAAATTTTTTTTTAGCTTTTATACATCGAAGTTAAACTTCTGAATGTAAAAAAAATTTAATTCTCCAAAAATCAAATTTTTGAAATTTTTTTAAAATTTACCTCTTTTTGAGGAATATTTTTTGCATATTTTTTTGAAGTTATTTAGCCATTATTATGCTGAGAACTCTGACAATATAAAAAAATTAAAAAAAATAGAAATTCGGCCTACTCTAATGCCCACGTGGTCTCACACCATTTTCATCATCGTAAGAAATTAATTTAAAGTCAGCATTTTTACATATCAGTTCAGGAGGTCTCTAATTTCTAGTCAGCTTTCCTAGCTTCGTTCACTTTCAAATAAAAAAAAGGAAAGAATTTTCAGAAGTATTATTTCGATGGTAAAATATTTTTATATGGCCCTTCACAAGAAATCGGGTAAACATCAATTTCTAAGACTTCTTTTTCCTCCCACCTCCACTCATAAATAAACACAGGGTGAAATACGAGTACAAACGAAATTTTTTTCACACATTGGGACATCACTTTCGACTGCTCAGTTAGCTCCATCTTCCTATTTTATTTCCTACTTTCACGATTCATTTAATTACTTCGAACCTCCATGATATCATTTTATACGATTTCATGGTGGAGGAAGGGGGCAAAAACAAACAAAAAAACGAGATCGTCGAATGAGTCGACAAAAAACTTTTATCCTCGTAGAAGTTTTTTGTTTCTATTTAACGTGTGCTGCTTGCTATATCGGGCCTTTCTGTAAATCTATAACGTACGTTAGGCCCGAGCTTTCCTATATTAACGCTTTCGTTTCGGGCATTTAAAAAACCATAACATAATACCTAAAAATGCCTAAGCTTTTGTTGTAGATTATTGGTAGAAGTTGTTTGTACATACAGATGTATGTTATTTATAGGAATATGCCATCATATACGGTTTCCGAAGAAATAAAGTTACTTAGGTAAGATATTCATTTAAATCTAATCGTTTCGTTTTTTGTTTTTTTTTTGTCTTGAATTTTTGGACTGGTAGAATGAGAATCGAAGAGCTTATCGTAGGTAGGCGTTTGAATGGTAGTATTCGCTAGAGGTAATCTTTTTGCAATTAACTTTCGAACGTGGATTGTTGACGATAGGTATACTCGTATACTGCGATGATCGTTTGTCGAGAGCCTACGAGTATACGTGACTTTGGACGTAAATTCGCTAATTTTCTTACACAATCGTAGGTAAGCCTTAATAAGGATTTTTCTCTTCCTTTCAAAGCTGAATGGAAAAACGTGTCTACAGGTTTATCCCTTTTGCTGTTCAGATACGTAGTTCCTAGTAACTTGGGTACTTTAATAAGTTTTTTGGTAAAATTGAAGAATTTTTTTTATTTTTACCAAATTGCTAAAAATTTTTGTTTGTACGTGGTTATAATTTTTTCAAGTTTGCGATTTTCATTATAAATTCATATTTTCACTAAAAAAAAAAGAACTCATATACTCGTATTGTGATATGAAAATTTTCCTAAAAGCAACAAATTAAAAGAAATATATTTTTATCACGAATTATGAATTATACACGATTCCAAAATTTGTATGTCACGCACTTCCATTTATTAAGAAAATGATGGCCCTTCGACGTGATTCGTCCTTCTTCCTTGAAAAAAAAAAGACGAATGATTCTTTCATGTTATAAAACGTTTCTTGTCTTTTGTTCAAGGTGGAAAAAAATTTCCATCAATTTTTCCAAATTTCAAGCTTCGTGTATGCTTTAAATCTATTCTCATGAGGGGGAAGGGAATTCTACGCATTAAATAAATCATTACTACAGTTCTTATTTTTAGAATGACTAAAGACCTTTTTCATTACATCAGAATCGCCTCCCCTTCTCCCTTACTACATATTTAATTCATTGTATGTATTCATTCGCGTTGTAATTAAAAAAAATAATAATAAAAAAAATTGAATTGTAAAAAATTTTGAGAATAATTTTGGGAAAATAGAATCTAGAAAAAATTGTTTTTTTATAAAAAGTGGTCAAGTTTTGAAATAAAAATCAAAATAATAAATTAAAAAAAAATAAAATAAAAATTTATATTATAGTTAGTAGGTGTATGATAAAAATTAGAAAATGATGATAAAGAAATGAAATTATTATATTAAATTTTGCGTAATAAATCGACGTGCTACAAGTTATCCTATCATCCACCTATCGCAATCCAGCGGAGCCACTAAGCTCTTAAAGAAGTCCACGTTATATATTTAGTATTATAAAAGATAGTAAAAATTTTTTCGAGTTGGGTAGAGGGTAATTAAAAATTTCGTAAAGTACGAAAAAAGTAGATGCCATAAAGGTACTAATTATTGATTCCTTCACTAATGTGAGCTGAATTTCGTTTTTTGTTCAAAAAATTAGAAATGTAGGTCACAATAGATGCTAAATGTCCTCAAAAGGAGGTCATAGAAATTTCAGCTCCCTGACTCAATTTTTATACCTTCCAAAATGAAGTCGAAGTTTTAAGAATTTTCGAATTTAAAAAAATTTTTTCATCTTCCAAACTCATATTTTGTCGTTCAAAGACTGAAAAAAGTTTGCCTCTAATTTTTTTTTAAATTTGGAGGTTAAACAATTTTTAATTTCTTTTTTTTTTTTAAAGCAGCAATTTTGTTTGTTTTCAGAAATGAACAACAAATGGGTAATCTTTGGTCGTGTTTGCACAATATGGACTTAATTAACGCCATTTTAGACTCGTGAACGCAATGGGGGCGGGGGGGATATGTTCGATTTTTACTTCACAAAGCTTCGCAAAAAAAAAAAACACCACATCATTACTTCAAGATGATATTGTGGAAATATTTTAGCATCAAAAAGCTCACATTTTCGGAATCCTTGTGCAATAAAAATCGAGCATATTTTGGCCTTGACTGAGCCTCTATTGTGCGCTCGACCAATAAATTACCTATCTGTCGATCATTTTCAAAAACACGATAATTAATGCTCTTTGGTTTCACAAAAATTGTCGGTTAAAATCTTTTTGGCTGAGTTTTCAATTCAAAAACCGTAGCTATTACAGCCTACCTCATTTGGGAGGGAAGGAGTTGGGGAGGTGGGGTTTTTAAATCTTTGCGTTTCAGATCATCTGTAATCATCTGGCATATGTCCAAGTTTTTGGTGGGTTAGTTGGTGACCAGAATATGACCTCTTTAATTTTTGTCAAAATTCGTACAAAATGGCGTATCATCAAAATTTGAGCAGAGCTTAAGCAGCTTCAAATTAGTAAAAATGTAATAAATATGAACTCACATGATTATTATGGATAAGAAGTATACTATGTTTTGAATTCATCTTCACACATGATTTTGGAGGGGAGAGGGAGGGGTTATCGACCTCAAAATATGGGAGGGTACACGAGAGATCGAATATTTCTTATCGCGGTATCATATGATAAAATGAGCCTATGCGACTAACTTATTCTGATTTTAGCTTCTCAAGTGAATTTAGAGGGGAGTTGGAGGAGAAACGGCTTTTGGAGGGGAAAGTACTGCAGGTAATTTCAGGAATCTTGCATTAACTCGTCACCAAATCGACCTAGAAAAATCAAACTTCGTGTGTGAGGTTAGTGGATGGCCGAAATATGACCTCTTCATTTTGGATCAAAATGGATCCAAAATGGCGGATCTTGAAAATTTGAAGAATCTCAAGTACATAGTAATAATTTGAGAAATATGTTCAAATGATTATTGCGTGACAAAAAATACTACATTTGTTAGAAGTTCAACTTCTCAAGTAGTTTTGGAAGGGATAGAGGGGTTTTTAGACATGGTCTTGGGCGTGGCCTCTGGACATGAAGACTGAAGAGGTTAGCAGTGTTATTTGTAAACCTGAAGAAGCCTCAGTTGAAAATTCAGCTCTAGTAATGTAGCATGGCTGCTTACGTTCTTCAGTTTTAGGACAACATAGTAAAATGTTGGATGATAAAAAAATTTAAAATTCTTTTTTTTTTTTAATTTTAAAACTGGCTTCATTTTGAAGGGGGGGGGGAGGTGGTCCATAAATTCAGTTCGGGAGCTAAAATGTTTATGAACTCTTTTTGAGATCATTTAGCAACATAATGATCATATTATCTTCACTCCGAAAAAAAAAAAAACAAATTCGATCCACCCTGTGGACGTCTGTCTTTAAATGAGGTATAATAGTCCAAAAAAAAAAAAAAACATGAAAATTTAATTACTTTTTCATCTTGAGAGTTTACAATGTTCGTGTTTTTTTTTTGGAAAATTGAATAGAATTCCTAGTAATTAAGTGCATAAACTTAGTGCTACACGTGACAAATAACTACTTAATACATCAAGGTTATCGAATATCAATCGATTATTTTCCCTCTTTATTCTGTTTCTAATAAGCACATGAAAACAAATTAAGCAGGAAGGCGAAGGCATTAAACATACGCAGATTTCAACTCGAAAACCGAAACGAAAATCACGTAAATAACAAATTCATTAGATACCCTCCTCCACGGCAAAAAATATTTTTGTAATGCCTTCGAAAAATGTAGCTTCGCATTAAAAACACAATTACTTTTACCCCAGTTGCAGCTGCAAATCACGAACAGAAAATAATCGATTTCGGTTACGTTACTCGACAGACCTATTTTTTTGTGCATACAACGTCAGGTATATAATATTGTATCCATATTCTTCACTTCACTCCTTTCATATTAAATACGAAACTTTTTAATCTATAACACCATGACGTGTACAAATACCCTTGTGTACATCGAAGACTAGTATTTAAGCCATTTCACCGAAATACAATGGTAATACGAAATTAACCACTATTTACCACCGTTGCGGCGAATTCTCGAATTTTTATTAAACTAATTTTACGCGGTTGCTAGCATAGCGTCGTCGTGTACACGTTGGGTGCGTTCGTCCTGCTCTATATTCGAGGTTTTTTCGCCGCCGCCGCACGCGAATACGAATAGCTTTAACCTTTGTTCCAATTTATTCTAGAACATAATCACAACCGAACGTTTCTTTAATGCTTCGAAGTAATTTTGAAAATTTGATTTATAATATAGTCGCGTTTTAACGGGCTTTACGCAGGCAACGCGACGCGTTCTAATTAATCGTTTCGTCGCGCGCCGCGAATACCTCGGATTCTTCGAACGGCGATATTGATTCGCGAAATAAGGATAATTGGTTTTCTTTTTTCTCCTCCAGTCTATCTACAGTGTTGGCTTTCGTGTCGTAATGTTTTCTTCTACGTTGAGTTTTTGATGAAAATTTTACGAGTTACAGCCTAGCTCATTGAGGAAGGGGTGCTTGAGGAGGGATCTTCGGGTCTTTACGTTCTAGACCGTTTGTAGTCGATTGGCCGATGTCCAATTTTTTTGTTGCACGTTTATGTTTACGAGCAAAATGACCAATATGCCTCTACGGATGAAGCGGATCTTCCGGCCTCCGATGTAAATAAGTGTGCATGATACTCCGAATGAAAATAATATTTATTTCAGTCCTTTAGAATATTTCGTAACTCTAGGCTCCCTATTCTCCGAAGGCTACTCCAATTAACGGTATGAAAACAAGTCATCTCTATGTCTGAGTTATGAATCTCATAATTTTGTCTTGAGATAGGGTTCCTTCTAAAATATTGAATGATTCAACGCGGATTTTGATGGGCTAAATAAAATGAATAGAAAATTCGCTATGGATCTTAACGTCAAAAATTCAACTCTCAGTTGAAGGAAATATAATATCTATAAGAGAAATCCCCAACAAATTCGAACACAGTGTTCGAATCTGTTCTTTGACAGAAGTATCGAACACGGATTGATCAACAATGGCCATTTATCATACATGCAGTAACAGCAGTCTCAAGCCCCTCCCTCCGCCTTAGAGCACAGTGATGGAATCTATCGATAGCACTACCGATAGTATCGACAGCTTCTGAAAATATTATCGAAAAATATCGATAGTTTTACTATCCTTTGGCTATCGATACTATCGATTTTGTTTTTGTATTTTCGCCGATACTTTCGATAGTCTCAGTAAATGGCTTGGCTCATGCTTAGCAGATTGAAAAATGAAAATGAAACATCCAAAATGAAAGACATATTGACAAAAAGTAAATAATGAACTATTTTTTACTTTTTTAAATTTTTATTCATTCTCTTTAAAAATTTTCTGTATATAAAAAGTCTAAAAACTTACGAAAAATGATAATCACATGTGAAGTTTTTTATATTTCTATTTTTCGAAAAGAGTCATTTTTTCAATTTTAGAACTATCGATAGTTATCCATAGTATCGATAGCGATTGTTCATACTATCTATTGTGTTATTTTTCATCAACGGTACTATCGATAGTTTTCATCACTATTAGAGTACGAAGCTCAAGCTGCATAAATAAAGAGATAGACAAGTAATTTACAGGCAATTTACCAATAAATTACCTAACACGTTTTTTATGGAAATTCAAAGTGGTAAGTTACCGGTAATTCATCAATAAATTACTGGTAATTTACCAATAAATTACCTAGCAGAGATTTTGAGTCTTTTTCATGAAATTTCGTATCTTGGACAAGGTTTTTTTCTTTTTCTAAATCTGCTTTCTGTATAGATTGAAGTCCTCCTCACATCTATAATTACTTAAATTACTGGTAAATTACCGTAAATTTCCGGTAAGTTACCAGTCATTTTCTAAAAAATAAATTACCTCTGATTAACCATCTGTAAGCACAGAGTTATGCACCCGTAATATCGTACCTCCTATCCCTGCTAGAATGAGCATGTGACTATTTTATTCTTGCCATGTGTTCAGATCTACAACCCCCTCCCCCTCCGCTCCAAATATGTCGTACGAAAATGTATTTGAGGTATAGTACAATTCTCATTCCCAGTAATTATTTGAGTTTATATGTATCAAGTTTCACGTAATCGAGTCTTCCTCGAGACCTCCTCAAGCTCTCTTTAAATTTTAACTATACGCCATTTTGGATCTGTTATGACCAAAATTTAAGGCGTCATAGTCTAGTCTCTACTAGCTATACACACGAAGTTTAAGCTCTCTACAGCGGCATAGCGAAGAGACGCAGGGGGTCTGGAGCCCTCTTGGCAATTCGAGAAATGGTGTAGGTATTTTAAAAATTTTAAACAAAATATAAAAATTGAATAAAGCTTTGGCATACGTATTAATGAAAACTGAAAATTGCGAATATAAAACGTCCACCAAGGTATAAAGAAAAGCCCCGAAGAGGTGTTAAATGAATTTTGTAAAAGCGTCATTTTAAAGTGAATCAAATATAGAAAAAAATTATTTTTACATGTTTACATAAAGAGTTACTCACCAAATTTTGAGCAGTTTCGTTGAATACCGCTCAGTGCTACAAATGATGGAAAAGTATATTATGTGTAAACCTATGCATAAGAAAAAGTTGGACTTACGCCATTTTGTATCCATTTTGATCGAAATTTATGTGGTAATTATTTGCCCATTTTGGATGAACTTTACTTATAAGTAAAATCTACTTCTGTGTTGACCTTTTTTTTTTTTAATTTTTATTTAATTTCAAAAATTGACGAATTGATTCTAAATTTAGAGGATAGGTAGAGGAAGTAGAGCTTAAGAGCTATATTGTTTTTAAACTCGATCCGTCGGCTGAAAGTTGATCTTTCGAACTTTGAAGATTTTTTAGTTTTTTGCAAATATCTTGGCAATAAAGGGTTGAGAAGAAAAAATATACAGGAACAAAATTGTAGGAAATTTTATTCTCTAAAACTTTGATTTCATCAATTTTTCACGAAAGTTCGCCAAAAGTTTCAACTTTGAAGCTTTTTTAATTTTTTTTTTAATATCTCAAAAACGAAACATCGGAGAGAAAAATGAATAGTAATTAGATTATGGCAAATTCCAAGCTCTATAACTTTGTCCTAATACAATTTTCATAAAAGTTCTTAGTTTTCAGAAAAAATGAACTCAAAAGTAAAGAGTCCGATAATTTGTACCTTTTGTTCTCTGAAAAATCGATGTTTTCATTCTCCGACTACAACTCGAATAAAACATAATAGATTGACTCCAAATTTGAGAGATAGATAGTATGAAGCTTAAGAGTCCTATTGTTTTTGAAGTCGATCCCTTCAATGAAAGTTGATCTTTGAAATTTTGAAGATTATTTAGTTTTTTACAAATATCTCTGGAATGAAGGGTCGTAAAAAAAACGTATAGGGACAAAGTTATTAAAAATTTTATTCTTTACAATTTTGGTTCTATCTATTTTTCATGAAAGTTTGCTGAAAGTTGAGCTTTTCAACTTTGAAGCTTTTTAATTTTTTTTTTTTTTTTTTTATTAATACCTATCTCGAGAATGAAGCATCGAAGAGAAAAATTAATAACAATTAGATTGTTGCGAATATACATTTTCCATCAAAGCTAATGGAAAGTTGAGCTTTTGAACTTCGAATTTTATTTTATTCTTTCGTTACCATCTCTACAAACGCATCAGTTATTGTTCAACATTATCGTGAAGTTCACTATTTGAGTATAACCATGCTTAGTTTCAGTATTCATAGGCTTTAAAAATATGATTTGCAATATACGTGAAAATTCCTGATAATGCAAAAATAAACGTAGTTCGAGTTTTTCACTTATATTGAAAATATGTAGGTTCAGAGCTCCAGGATATTAAAAAAATGTATAAATAATTATTTTTCTAAAATTCGAAGAACGAATTTTCCTCAACCTCAAATGGAAATCATCCTTGCTAATGATCCGGTAAAAATCACCAACGTAATTAAATTCTTACAATCTGTTTCACTATACTCCACAATTTAAGATATCCAAAATAAAAACGCCTCTAGCCACAGGGCTGTACACGGCGTCAAAAAAAAAAATAATAATAATAAAATAAGTATGGCCCTTAGATGCAAAATTTTCAAAATTCGGCCTCATTATGAAGGCTATAAATACCAACTTAAAAGTCGAAAGTTTTAGGGCATACTTTTGGAATATTTTTTCAAATATTAAACGCTATACCAGAAAGATTTTTTGAAAAAAAAAAAAATTCCATCCTGAAGCATACCCTTCTAAGAAATTCAGCTCCAATAATCTGACATGCTTGTGTTTTTTTTTTTTTATTATTCGCCCTACGTGATTATAAATGGAAAATGAATGAATTATTAATGACTAACAACTACATCGAATGTCTTACAAAACTATCGATGACTAGTAATTTCGCAAAATTACCCGAAAATGTATACATTTCGTAAGCCAAATTACGTAAAATAATGTTTTCCAAAAAAACACTACATATTGCGTTTCATTCGTTTCGAAAGTACATCCAATTCGCTAACAAAAAAAAAATCTAAATTTCCTTCTCCGATTCGCAGCTGTAGACGACATTTCGAGGAATTTTTTTTTTCAAACGAGAAAGGTGTCTAGACAATGAACACCGATACTCGGCCTCGCCAGCCATTATTTCCATACGGTTTAGAACAACGCGGTCTTTTATTGACTGAGCCAAGATGGGAATGAAACAAGGTTTTTTTTTTCATTTATCCTTCGTACCCAGTCGAACATTTACAATGACCGATGGCAATTTCGAAACGAAAAAAAGAACTCGTGAAATTATCGTAATTCGCGATACACTATATTCGTTGGTTAGCAAATCGTACGTACTACGTACGTAAAATTAAACTCGCAGTTTTGAGGTAAAGTAGGGCGTTAGCGATAGAACGGCGCGGTGGACAGATACTTTTTATCGATCAGCGTTACACTGACGACTGTCGTGTATGTGTAAGCTTACATCGCATCGTATACTAAAAATGAACTACGTTGTACCGATAAGAATGCAATATACGGATATACACTTAAATGTGTGCATAAGCATAAGCTACATATATCGCCAACAGAAGCGAAGAAATGCCGCATTTCGGTGCTCGAGTTCGCCATTTTTCCTTCGTATGTATAAGATGCATCATATTGGCTATTCAGGGCTCGATATTGGGATTCTAAGTTTACTCTTAAGTTTCACTACTGACTCTAGTTATCTGTTAGGTTGAGGCTTTTTCGAACTCAGCCACTTCTTATTGTTCGTTTCACGCACCATAGTAGTCTATGGATGCATAACTCGTATGTGTGCAAAGGGTATCATGTATACTGGGCGTCTCTTGTTATTAATCCGCTTTATTGGAGTGGCTCGTTACGTCCACATAGAGTTGAACCTTCGTTCCTTCGTTCGAATAGCTCTCTTTTCTCGCCTTATTTTTTTTTCATTGTAAAATAAAAAACAACGAAATTTTCCAATCATTAGGCATTTCCTTTTTCGCCCCTCACGCTTTCCATTTATTCTTTACTTCGAAAGCCTAAATAGAACCTGTACCGAAAAAATCGAACATGTCGCTCTGTCAGACTCCGACCATGAATCACCTTGATTTTGAACAAGTATTAAAAAACCATCGACTGTCTACCAGCGCCTTTCAATACCATCCACATATAAGAATACATTAAAGGCTACGCGAAGGAATTTTCTCTCTTCGGTAGGTCCAGGTGGGTGGAGCTGTAACATAATACGAAAGTGGATTTCTTCAGTAGCAGATGTTTCTCACGTAGTATTTCGCAGTTTCCAACTACTTGTTGATATTGGATTCTTTTCGCCGCAGATGGATTTAAAATACACCGTACGATTGTACGATGCGCGACCTACGCGATTTAGGCAACGTGGTATCACGAATTGTGAAACATCTGCTGCCCGGGGTTTCTAAATCTGAGTATCGAACTCGTACGTTTATAACTATATAGTATGCATGTTTTACATTCGGGTATAGTGGTAGTCTTCGGTCCATGGGTGATATCGCAGGTACATGTATTTCTTTGTGACACTACGAGATGATGTGTGAATGACATCTGCGACCTATGAAATGTTTCGAGAGGCTGTAATGCGTAATGTTAATCCTTGAGTTTCATTAAATATTTTTCGTAATTAGTATCAGATTGGATTAAATTTTATTGCAAAAGAATTCCTCAAAATCAAATCCTACGAAAACTTTCAAGTATTCCCATCCTCTTCAGCCACTCTCATAATTTGAAAAAAATAACATTTTGATGAGTGTAAAAAAAAAAAGAAAAGAAAAAAAGTAAACAACCATGCCGCATTACTGGAGTTTGGTTTTTATCTGGGACTTGTTCAGATTTACAAATAATACTACTAACCCTTTCATGTGAACACTGTACAGGCTACACCCAATACAAAGTCTAAAAATCTCAACCGAATCCATTCGCAAACCACTTGGGAAGTTAAATTTGGAACAAATGTACTATTTCTTGCCATGCACTAATCATATGAATAAATATTTCTCAAATTTTAACTATTTGAGGCTCCTCAATTCATCTTCGAATTTTTACGATCTGCCATTTTGGATTCATTTTGACCCGAATTGAAGAGTTCATATTCTGGTCTTCAACTAATCCTATATGTATGTACTACGAAGTTTGACCTCTTTTGGTACTAGGTCGATTAGGTGACGAGATATGGAAGATACATGAAATTTCCTGTAGCAATTTCCCCTTTAAAAAGCTTTTGTCGCTATAACTCCCCCCAAATTCTTAAGAACCTAAAATAAGAATAGGTTAGTCACTTGAGCTTATTTTATCATATGACGCCACAATAAAAAATTTCGACCCTTCATGTACCACCTTCACCACATTTTGATGTCAATAACCCCTTCTCCTCCCATTCAATATCATATGTGAAGATGAATTTAGGATATAGTGTACTTCCTAACTCCAATAATCATATGAGTTCATATTCATTACATTTTTACAAATTTGAGGCTCCTCAAGCTCTTCTCAAATTTTGATAATCCGCCATTTTGTACCCATTTTGACCCAAATTAAAGAGGTCATATTCTGATCACCAACTAACCCCATATAATAAGTTTGACCTTTGTAGACTGATTTGGTGAAGATACATGGAAGATTCCAGAAATTTCATAACTTAAAACTTCCTCGAAAAGCCGTTTCTTATTCCGACTCCCCTCCAGATGCACTTATAAAGCTGAAATTTGGATATGTTGGTTTCCGTAACTCACTTTTTTATCTGAGATCAAAAACGAAAAATCGGAGCTATTAGCCCTTTCTCCAACCCCCCTCAAGATTTGAGTAATCGGCCATTTTGAGGTGTATTGAAAAAAACTGAAAAACTTCTTTTTCGCATATTTAAGAGGGGTCTTTCACAAAATTTTGAGTGAATTTTATGGATACCTGTCGGCGCTACGCGTGGCCAAAAAAATACATATATCAATAAATAGGATATTAGCCAGATAATTACAAATAATTTGAAACGCGAAGATTTGAAGACCCTATTTTCCCCTACCCCCTCCCCTCCTAAATCAGGTAGGCTGTAATAACTATGGTTTTTATGTTAAAAACTCAGCTAATAAAAAAAAAAAAAATAGTGAGCAGCTACATTATTGGAGCTGAGTTTTTATTTAGAGTATGTTCAAGTTTGAACATAACGATGCTAATAGCTTCATACCGAAAGGCCACACCCTGAATGGAGCCTAAAATTCTCCTATTCCTTTCAAAACCATTTAAAAAATTCAATTCAGAATATTATGTATTACTTGTTACTCACTCGAATGAATAAGCAGATATTTTTTAAATTTTAGCCATTTGATATTCCTCAGGTCTTCTTCAAATTTTGACGATCTCTCATTTTTGATTCATTTGAATCCAAAGTCACTGTTTGGTCACCAACTATAGCTAACCTCACATACAAAGTTTCACCTTTCTGTGTCGATTTGATGAGGAGATAAATACAATTTATGAAATTTCCTATTTCGATTTCCCCTCCAAAGATTTTTTTGCTTTAATTTTTCGCCAAATTCACTTGAGAAGTTGAAATTGAAATATGTTAGTCACTTTGGCTCACTTCATCATTAAATAACTCAACAACGGAAGTTTTTCATCCTTTTGTTTACCTTCGCCACATTCTGCGGACAATTGCCACTCTTCTTCCCAACCAGAATAATTCACATTCTAAAAAGTCATATGAGTCCATATTTAGCAAGTTAGAGCTATTTCAGGTCCTTCAAAGTCGACCTCAAATTTTGATCATCCGCCATTTTGAATTCATTTTGATCAAAATTCAAGGAATCATATTTTGGTTCCAAGCTTACGCCACAGAAAAATTTGGCTTTTGTAGTTCGATTAAATGAGTGGGTATGGAAGATCTAAGGAATTTCATGACTTTAAAAAGAATTTTTTTTGCTCTAATTCCACTTCAAATGAACTCAGTTGGCGATGATTTGGATATGTCGTTGTCCTAGTCTTACTTCTTCGTATAAGACTACAAACAAAAACGTCAAGCTATTTGCCTCCACAGTAAACCCCTTAAAATATGTGATAGGTTCTCACAAGGATGCGCCGAATTTTCATTTTTTAAATTTCAGCTCCCTAACTCAATTTTTAATCATTTAAAATGAATTAAAAATTTTTAATATTTCCAAAGACTGAAAAATTTTAATTCGACAATTTTTCTTCAATTCAGAAGGCTTAAAGCGTTTTTGAAATTTTTCAAAAATCACTAGTTTTGATAAGTTCGATTTTTACCTCACAAAGCTTCTTACTCATTTAACGTTTATTTTCGAAAGTAACCAAAATTATTATTTTTTGTAAATATTGAAAGTACATTAGATCAGCCGAATTGAAGAAAAATTGTCATCTTAAATTTTTTTCCCATCTATGGTCAACAAAATATAACTTTGAAAGGAGACAAAATTTTTAATTACCAGAAAATTCGTTTTTTTTTTTTTTAATTTTTGTTCATTTTGACTGTCAAAAATTGAGTCGATTAGCTGAAGTTTTTATAACATCCCTTCGAGGGATATCGAAATTAAGCAGAAGCCTAAATCACAGTTACACTCGTTCTTTCACTATCCAGTTGCCTAAGGATACATTGATCTGTACCTGCATCGTTTCACCTTTCTCGTTACCTATTTTCCAAACCAATTCAATCATTTTATTTACTTCATCGACTCATCCTTTGCTATTTCCCGAAGCATTTTGACACTGATGGACATAACTTCGTAAAATTTAAAACGAATCGTCACTTCGATAGATGTTATTTTCGATGCTTCTTAATTCGAAAAAAAAAATATCTTCAACGTGACGTAAAAAATATATTTTACGACTCTACCAAGCGCAAGATGAATGAAGGGAAACGGAACAGCAACGACAGACTCGCTAACGCCGATTCAGAATCCTCGTTTACCAACATTCAGTCTCGGAAATTTCCTTCAGAATACTCGCGTAAAATTGAAATTAAATTTGTCGATGGGTTTTTCTTCGCTTCGCGTTTTTCGATTCGATTATGACAATCGTATTGCCATCGTGACATCGTTTACGTTCTTAACTTGAAGCTTCAACCATATTGAGCGACGACTGACGAACCCAAAATTAATGGTATGTTTTCCAAATACCATTTCTTCTAATTAATATCTCATCTCGGTGCCTAACCGAGGTGCACAATTTTCCTTTGTATTGTTTTCCTTAATGGAATCAAAGTCAGCTCACATCTCGCGCACAATAACGGCCCATTGTTCGTTACATAGTGTACTTACAATTAGCACTTACTACTCAGTACTCGTCGTCGACATGTATGAGACGAGATATAAATTAAAGGAAGTTCAGCCGCGTCTACGAGAGGTCCTTGAATTATAATTCATCTGTTTACACAGAAACTACGTGTTCGTCGTTTTCCATTCGTCCGGAGCTGCTTACATGTCATCACTCCTAGTTATCAGGATGTACGATGTTTTACTGTCGCCTTTAATTAATACGAAGCGTATGCTCGATGGTTAAATGTTGCAAGAGTTTATATGGTCATCCGAAATGGTCGATAAATGATAATGAACTTTTTGTTGTATTTTACTGTACTTCGTTGTTTGTTGTTTATAACGCAGCGAATTCAGTCACTTTAGACGTGAACTTAATTCGATGCATTATCGTTTACATGACTCGTCCAATAAAACGCAAAAGTACGAACGCACTCTTAATTAAAATCAATTAAGCCAGAGTCTCGTCTGCGTTGAATTTACTTCGATAGAACGCAACCAACTCTTTTTACCAATTGTTATGTACTCGCTGCTGCTTCTATTTCCGTTTAATCGGGCGTCGCTGAACTCGCACTTGGTTCGAACGTCGAACGTTAGTAATTTCTACGTTTCTACGAATGCAACGTGAAATTGCGCAAGTGGGCCTGCGTGTAGATTCGCAATAACTAGCATGACGCTAACGTCGCGGTCGCTTTATAATAATGCGCACTACTAGTGACCAAGTTTCGGTGAGATGTCGATAAATTAAAAACTTTTATTTATTAATTTCATTGTCACTTGCGGTTCCGAATTACTTATGAAGTTGCAATTGTGCATTTAATATTTGAATCTTTCATCTCATTTTTATTGGATTTTTACGCGACTATATCCACCCTTCCATACATGAACGGCAAATTAGTGATTACAAATACGAATTCGTACAGTTTTATAGAATCTTCGTCATTACGAAATGTAACGCTTGAGGGCTAGCAATCGTATGCATTTTCAGGTTAAATTAGTTTGAACCTCATTGCGTGTTTTTAAAAAGTGAAGGAGATGGTCACAGCAGTTCCTAAATTAGCTCAAAAGGATATGAAAAAAATTGCAGCCCCTTATCACAATTTTTAGACCTTCCAGAATGAAGTTGAAATTTTTAAAATTCTGAAATTTTCAACAAAAAAAACTAATCTTTGAGCATTAAAATATTTTTGCTTTTCAGTCATATTTTGTTGTTCACAGACTGAAAAAAATTTAATCTCCAACTTTTACAATATTTACGAGGTGTAAATAATTAAATTTTTTTTTCCAAAAAAATACTATAATTTTGGGTATTTTCAAAAATAAACAACACATTGGTAAGTCTCTAGTCATGCACACGGTATGGGCTTAATCTAGGAAACTCAACAAGGAAAAATAATATGCTCGATTTTCACATCACAAAACTTTCCAAAAAATCACATTTTTGCTTCAGAATGACTTTATATAGGTGTTTTTGCATCAAAAAGCTCACATTTTGGGAACCCCTGTAGAACAAAAATTCGAAAAAATGGAACACAGGTAATGAATAACTTGGCATGTAATTCTCTACCAAAAGGACCAAATTCTTGAGAACCTCTTCTCTTTTAGAAGTACTGGAAATTTCATAGTTTTTTGAGTTGTTGAAGTACTCGAAAAAATTGCATAATTTTATATTCAAATTTCTCCAACATTTTTTTCAAAACTATTTAAACCCATTCCTTCTACCCCTCTCCCCCTCAAGTGTACTGCAAATTGAAAAACGCTGCTAAAAAACCCTCGTGTAAAAGACGCCTGGGTAAATGACGTGGTAATTTCCCATACTGAACGAATACAAGTAGCTTTGTGTAAAAGGCACTAGGCTCCTTCTGACGTGCGTTGTTTACATCAATGGAGTGGGGACATGCAACGTGCCTATAAATACTGGTGCATTCGGCATTGCTGGGCAGTTGTGGAATAGCTCTCTTCTTGTACTATACGAGTTAATTTTGTGTTTTTTGTGTTTTTCATTTACTCGTACCCGTGAGATTGGTTTAAAATGATGATGATTTTTATAGTGATTATTATGACGTAGAATAATTGAGAAATTGAAACGGATTCATAAAACTCCAACGCATCGAGAGAGGAGTGTGGATTCTCAGCACCTCAACACTTCGGTTCTTTTTGTAGACAATTTTATTCCAATGTTAAATCATTATGAAACTATCTTTCATGAATATACCATAATTACAAAGATGAACGCAAAAATAATGATCCACCTATTTAAGAGTTATGTCTCTCACTTACTTTACTTCAAAGGACTTTTAGTAATTAAATGAAAATACTGAATACAAAAATTATGCTCAAAAAATTTTATTATCCAAAAATTTGTATTTTGAGTATTTTGAGATTTAAATGAAACTTTGAGGAAATAATGACATCTACAAAATGATGGGGATCTTTTTTGTAGAGAATGGTATACCGAGTAATTCCCTATAGAATCGCTTATCAATAAGCCCCTGTTATAGAGATGAATGGGAAAAATAAATTTGACGAAGGCTTTCTCCTCCACCCCCCCCCCCCACCAAGCGCGGGAGTTCTGTCTTACGCATTTCAAGGAAATTAATCGCGAATATTTAACGCGAAAATTTTACTCGAAAAATAGTATTATCTATTTATTGTGATTTTTCGTATTTACACATCAACTCCCTCGATCCAAATACCTTAACTCTAATTCTTCAAAGGACGTATTATCAGATGAACAAACACAGGTTGATAAATTATTCATTTCTCTGGAGTCCACAGGATTAATAAGTAAAATATAAGTTGCTATCGTGCCTCTAGCCATTGTTGCTGTACATGACAATCTTGTAAAAAAAAAAAGCTGAATATGTAGAAAAACCGATATTTCAGTATTTTTTAGATTTCGATTAAATTTTTTGAGAAAACAATGACCTCTACAAAAAAAATGAAGTGAACCTAATTTATTGGAAATTTTATGAACATTAATTTATCATGGAGCTGTTTTTTCATGTATAAGCCTCAGTTACGGAGATAAACGCGAAAAACCGTGTAGGTGGATGTTTCAGCCTCTGGGGAGCTATGCTCTACTTCGATTTCAGGGGAATTTTAGAAAATAAATTCCCATCACTTATTCCCGTAGCTGACCCATTTTTTGCACCAAATGACTGACTTAGCCTAAGAAGCTTCGAACAAAAAAAAAAAAAAAAAAAATTATTTTGCAAAAATACATATTTTTCATTCTTTCCAAACTCTTGAGATGAAGTCATCACAGATGAAAATAATTTTTCAAGTGTCCTTTTTTTTGTGGATTCTTCAGTTCTAAATACCATTTATAGAAGGCAAGCGGGCATCGTGAGAATCTACATTTCGAAAAATAAGTGGCACCTACAGAACACCAGATCCAATATGAGACATAAGTGTGATTGGTGAAGTTCTCTCGCTTTTCTTGACATTTGCTATATTCGAGAAAATTACATGAATTTATTTTGAATTTTTGAGACACAATTACTGGGGAACGACTGAATGCGAGAAAAATTCTAATGTAAGTGAAGTTATAGAGCATAAAATCTCTAATCAATTGATGTATATTACAGCGAAATAAGTCTCGTTTTTATTTCAAAACAGAAGGGTGGGGAAGGTGGGGTGATGAAAATATAGTTGTTGGATGATTCTAGAAAACGTAAAATAATTTCAATTCTCAAGGAAAAAATCTGAAACATGATACAAATTATTACAACTTTGCTTTGAAATAACGTATCTTTTAGGTATTTCTTTATGAAATAAAATAACGCATACTTCAAAATTTACCATCTTTCCTATCTTAAATCCTAACCAATAAATTATCTATTTATTATTATTTTTGAAAGTACATAAAACTTCATACATTTTTCAAAAAAATTTAAAAAAACAAAAGCCCCAAAATTTTGGAAAAATTCGTGATTACAATTTTTTCATCGAATACAACACAAAATATTTTTAAAATGCTAATTTTTAAATTTTTGAAAACTTTCAATACTACTTGACAAAATATAAAAATTCTCACGTTATTACGTAACTAATGTGTATACACATACGAAGAGATTTATTAACATTTACTCTAAGAGTGATCATTTTTACATGAATTGCCAAAAAATTCGATAAAGATGAAATTCTCTCTATTTAAACAAAATATGTATTTTGATAAGTAAAACCGGCCAACCGTAGCAACGTTGCCAATTCTAACGTCATCGCTTCTATCTTAGAAGGTTTTGCTTTGTTTCATCGGATTGACCCAGTTGATAGAAATCATTCGTTTCAAGCCACCCTGAACTCGAAAATAAATTTTAAAATGTCTATTTTTCTAGCATTTCGTCAAAAATGCAAATTTCTTCCATATTTCCCTGTTAATTGTCGCATATCTAATATATTTACTAGAGAATTCATAAGTATTTTTTATATATTTATCAGTTTTTTTTTTCATGCTGAAAATTCAATTTGTATTTACTCGAGAACTCCTATTTTTTACATATTTATCATTTTTTTTTTCATACAGAAAATGCAATATCAGTGGATACTTTTTCTACGATGAAATTATCATTTTTATTGATTTTCTGAACTTCCCAGAATTTACCTAAAGAATGTAGATTGTAACTTTAATGTAAACATTTATATTAAAATTCTCGTTACAACGAATTTTTTTTACCTTATAATGTCGTTTTTATTGAAGATTGAAAACACCGAATTTAAATGTGAAATTTTTGTTAAATAAAAACACTGAGAAATATACATCAGGTATAAAAATGCGGAAAATACCTTCGTATTGTACCGCTTAAATTTTCCATAAATGCATTTTTTTGCATATGCGAGATACACGGGTATCTCAATTTCATGAATTAGACGTATCCCTGTCTCACAAACCAAGAATACGTCAACTAAACAGTATCAGAGCAAACAGAACCCTGCATCAAAATAAACGAAATACATCCGAAATAATTAATTTCATTCATTTGCTTCTCGAAAACATTCGCGAAGTCGACGCAAAAAAAATCGAATTAAATACCCCTGCTCGTGAATTATTAGCAATTCAGTTAGACAGATAAAAGAATGATAAAAAGAGCGAACTCGTTGCGAGCCCTTTCGCGTACCTTTATGTAGAAGACTAATCGTTATTAGGCACCGAAAAGCGACTTACCTACTTCACATCTCGTAATTCCATTTTCTATGCGTACCAAATCGTAATTAAGTTTACTAACCGAGTAACGCTGCTATAAATTTCAACCGACTCATGAATTGATAGATGAGATGCGAAGCTCGTAAGATATTCTAGTTTAATATAACCCAAGCCGTAAGCCTATTACACGACACGATTTCTCGCTTGAACAAAGTACACACGCTTTTACCCAAATTCAGCCACGTAAGTAGTTTGCCTCGGGTATCTAAAATTTCTCAAATTATTTGTTTTCTCGTATCAAATAATTACGCTCTATTTATACTCGTTATTTTCAATTACTTTATATGGTATTTACTACTAACCGGTAATTACTGGTAATTTCTGAAAATAATTTTTTCCACTAATTTCCGTAAAACCTAAACTATACGTAACATACCGTCATAAATTTCTATTTACTAAAGGAACGCTTCGGTTACATCCACTCGAATTCAATTTAAAAATAAATTACCAAAAAGTTCGTATTTCTAACCTCAACAATTCGACACTTCAATAAACGATGAGGCCAGCTCGATATATTTTTTAATTCGAGCGTTCGACTGCGACGCGAATTTTTCACGTTTCGATTAGATTTATGGCTTTTTGTACTTTTGAAATTGGAATTCGAAAAAATCCACTGTCGAACGTTTCGCTCGTGTAGGCAAAGGCAACTTTTTCGAACGTTATTTAAATCTTGTTTACGAAGAAAGCAGCGTACAGACGAACGCCTTGATTTCACCCCATACTTGTAAAGCTTCGTAATTCATGCTGACGCCGCGGATATGTATTATATAACTGGGAGAGGGGGTAGAAAGAGAAATACAGGGAGAACGATATTTTACTTCGTAGTTTTTCTTTGAGAAAAAAATAAAAATCAACATTGGTATTTCAATTTTTTAATCGAGTTTGTAATAGAAACGATAGCTATTACAGGTTACCTGATTTGAGGCGTCATCGAAGAATGAGGGCATCGTATTCTACATTTCAGATCATTGTGATCGTATGGCGAAAGTTCATATTTTTTCTTTGTAAGGTTATTCCAAATCAACTCGAACAAATAAACGCGATTTTTAATCGCTTGTATTTCGATTTCGCTCAAATTTTTTTACAAGTTGATATTCAATTTCTCGAGTGTTTTTGGAGGACATAAAGGGGACTTAGTCTTATTACTGGCTCGTGTGTAAAAATAACATTAGTTATCTGCAAATCTGAACAAGCTCCGTTAAACACTCAGCTCCAGTAATGTGGTATGGCTGCTTACGTTGTTTTTTTTCCAAATCCATATTTCAAATATATAAATATTAATACAATCACTCGTACGTGTATGAATATATTTGATGGGATCTGTTACAGACGCGGTATGCCGTCCGACATGTTAGACGATATCGAATTACGAACGGTGCAGTACCAAACGCCATGTATACGTTCACTGAACAGAGCCGATCTCGAAGGCGTCGAAGAAGCGATTGTCGAAACAGATCGTGGAACGCTATTAGTAGCCATACAAGGGGACAGAAGAAAACCTGCGATACTCACCTACCACGATATTGGACTCAATTGTGAGTATAAGAGCGCCATTTTACCTTCGATCGAAAATCCAATTTTATTTGCTTTTTTCGAGACTAATTAAATAGAAAATGAAAAAAATTCCAACTTTTAATGACCGAATGCTCATCAAAAATCAACCAATAATTAAAACTGAATCACAAATCCATCGTACTTATCGGATTGCACCTGTACATATGATTCGAAAAAATCCTGAAAAATTAATTTTTCTCCGAATCAACGAATAAATTTTTTATTCGACAGAGCATCCTCCAAAATTTAATCTCGAAGACTATTGCTGGCGAAAATCCGCCTAATGAGATCCGCTCAAGTATTTCCACACCTTAGTGTCTCGTCAATCTCCCAACATTCCAAACATAACAGTCGCCATGACAATCGATAGCGTGCTTAAAATTGTTTTACGAAATTAATTCCAGAAGCGTAGATAGGTTTTCGATTTTCAAAATAAAGCCAGCACTGAAGTGAATCGAAAGGTCATTTTTGGTTCCACCCTGCGGAATTTCCTTCTTTTCATAAAACTCAAAATTTACTATCTAGGCTTATTCTAAAAAGGGAGCTCTTTCGTGTCTCTTTGACCTTATTTTTCTTCACTCACGAGTAATTCATTTGACTTTGTTTACAGATTCATCCAATTTTCAAGCATTTTTTAATTATAGTGAAATGAGAGTGTTGCTAGATAACTTTTCTGTTTTTCATGTCAACGCGCCTGGGCAAGAAGAAGGTGCTGCTACTTTACCAGAAAAGTGAGCTATACCTTTATTCGTTCGTTTTCACCGTTTTTATTCTTTTTTGTACTCTTTAAGCATACTTCACATCGAACACGGGTTAATAAATGTTCTGAGAGGCGTACACGTGTGTCGAGAGAATACTTGAACCAATGTTGCGCATTTTGATACACCATCAAAAGAACGTTACTAACAGTTGATCTTAAGTCTATTGGAGTATTGTGTAAATACGTACGAAGCTAAAAATGCTAAAATTTTAACTATAATAACGTCGATTTAATATGTCGGTCTCGAGGTTAAGGATATTTTCAATTCCCAATTCTATGCGGATGAAGTATATATTAAGTTAGACCTATTTTAAATTTTTCGAAGAAGTGCCAGAGCATCTAGCTCCTAGCATAATGGTGCTCATTGACTTCAAAAAATTTCATGCCTAAAATTACAATGATGTCCAATTAAATACGATTCAAAAGAACAATATAAAATGGTCATGAAAAAAATTCTTTAATTTTGAAAGATTTTCGTATGCTGTCACCAGCCTCCCACAAAACCATAATAAAGTAATGTAAATATGGTCAAGTAAATGATATTTGAGAACCTATTCACAGGTGAAAATTTGAAATTATTTTCCTTCAAGTTCGATTGAGCTAAAATACTGCCCAAAAATTATTCCCACCAACTTAATAACATTTTTTCTTAAAATATAAAAAAAAAAATGGAATTTTCGAAAAATAACAACTTATGAAGCTAATATTTTTCCAAGCCTTTAATGTGCAGAATATCATTCTTGGAGCCCAAAAAATTTTAAAGAATTTATTTTACGAGTAGCTAATAGCATTTGCAACAATTCGTTATCCGATGGAGCAGCTGTTGCAACTGTGCAAGAGCGAAATATTGTTGCTATTAGAAAGGCTATTCTGCTTGCACATGCAGGGAAACAGGTTAAAAGCTAATAACTTTCAAGTTAGCATTACAAAAACATTTTGCACGACCTAATTTTCTGTTATTTCGAGACTGAAATGTTGGAAGCTGTGTGGTCATTGTTGTAGAGCGATTTCACGAATAGTATGGAGGTGGAAATGAGTGATGAAGAGGGAATAGATGATACTGAACGAGTTGAAACAAATATTTCGAAGTATATCTGTAGTTTTTTTTGTTCTATAATGTAAATCTGGAGAAGGATTTCTAAAGGAGGGAGGAGGAAGGGTAGGGGGAATCATCAGTAAAAATTATTTGTTCATCTTTATCACCTACATAGGTCACTTGATAATAGATATGAACACATATGAATACATTTTTCTAAAACTAACGTATTTTGGGCCTCATTGACTGCCCAAAATACCACTATCAACGATATGCACAAATCTTCCCACATCACTAATCAATCTTCTCAGGAATAGCCCTACTACCATAAACAAATTATTCAAAATTACTTCATAACATCGGTCTTCTCTCTCAACTTTAATTCTTTGTTCTATCCGTGCATCTGGCCTATGTTGCAGTTTATGACACGTTAATGGAGTAAAGTTTTTTAAAAAATTAAAAAAAAATAGTAATTGTCAAAAAATGAAAAATTTTATAAATGTACAAAATATCGTTCTTCCGGCCCAAAAAATTTAAAATGACTAAAATTTGATTTTTCCAATTTATTTCCAAGACAAATGAAATTTCTGATTTTGATCGCGTTTCTGGGGACGTTTCTGACAACTTCGGTGTTTCAGATTTATGCACAGAAAATTAGCCCAAAAAGTAATATTCCCTTTTGAAAAGTTGAAAAAAAATGGTATCATCAAAAAATTAACAATTTTACAGCAAATATTTTTTTCAGTCCTTAATGTGCAAAGTATCATTCCTGGGGCACAGAAAATTTTAAATTACGAAAATGTAATTTTCTCAGTGTTCTAAAAAAGGAATTTTCAAATTTTGTTCACATCTTAGATGTTTCTGGCATTTTAGGATCGAAATTTTTCATGTCTTTTTTATGGTCATGTGATCATCATTATGCAAAATGCAGCGGTAAAGGAAAAAATCAGCTTACCATAGAATGTTCTAGATACATAATTCTTGAATATTTGGAGGGCATTTCGTAAACAAATTGTTTTTATTTATTTCAAAAAAACAAAAGGAAAGAAAAAGAAAAACAGAAAAAATTCAAAATCAAACTTTGTTGATAAACTTATAATTCTTAGAATTTATTGAGCTCTTAGTTCCGCGAAGAGCAATGACGCAAAGCTTGGAAATATTTCAAGCATAAAAGTCTTTCTCATTCAACTCGAATTCTGCATCTAAGGGCGTAGCTCTATGTCGTCGGAAAGTATCGTTGACGAAATCTTTCAAAAACTTGTACAACTCCGATTCGACCTTCGGTTTCAAGATTTGCGCCAATTTTTGTAGATCTTCCTCTTTCATTCTCATCTTATCACTTTTCACTTTCAAGTTCGGATTCCCCACTTTAACTTCCAATTCGGAAATTTCAAAGGAGCTGTCGTCGTTACGTAGCATAGTCGAAATGGTGATGTTGGCGAAAGCGTCTTGAATTTCGTATTCAACCTCTATAGGCAACGAAACTAGCGTGGAATTTTTATCTTCTGTCACATCTGATTGGCCCGAAATAACCAAAGGTCCAGCTTGCACTTCTAAGTTGAGCGAAACATAGTCTTTCCTCATGTCCACTTTTACGTCATTCTTCATGTGAACTTCATTCAAACCGCTCAGTGTTATGTTCGAAACATTCATGAAGTTATTGCGATCCTGAAATAAATAATGAAATTTTCCAATCATTACGAGCTATAGACAGATATCGAGGTTACAACGAGAACTAACCATGATTTGGATTTTTATTTCCGGCAGAGGCACAGTGAACGATTTCCTCAGCGATGTTCGAATCTCGGACATCAAGCTTTTGAAAATGGCGGTGAAACGATTAATCTCCGTTGATTCTGTTTGCGTTGAAATTTGTAGAATTTTCGACGTGGTAACGTGACGTATTTTGTGGCCTATTTCTCTGCCGACCCTGTATAAAATCTCTTGCGTCAACTCGTTCGAGATGACGCCTTCGAAAATGGACGCGAGCAAACCGATGTTTTCGTAATTCGATTGCGACTTGCCGTACATAATGGTTGCCTCGGCCGAAGCCACATCTACGTCGTCTTTGAATTTACAATATAAATCTTTCTCCTCGTAAGTAACTTTGTCTAGTAATTTTACCGTGAATGCTCCGGAAGCGGTTTTCATGAAGTTAGACAGTGTATAGTTTCCTTCAACTCTCAGCTGATCAGCTACCAAAGTGATGTTAGCCTGTGAACAGTTGTCGAAATGAGAAAAATCCTGTACACTAGAAGTACAGAGTGTTTAATGAGTGGTGGGCAATACTTCGACGTGTGGTAGTGCGTAGAAGAGCTTCCATACGCGGAAGTCGAAAACGCAAATAAGAGAGAAGTAGGAGGAATTGAATTAAATTAATACATAACACCATTATTCGTGAAATTTCATGTACAACTGTAAAAAATTACGAATAATGAACTTTTGAAATCATCTATCAACGTGTGAGTTGAAAACTTGGGAATAATGCGTTTCAAAATTATTTTCATGAAGTAAATCTAGTGCACTAAGCTCGACAAAAGAAACTGAAAAAATTCTCAAAATTCTAAAACATGTTGAAAAATATAAGTAGTTTTTTTCGACGTTGTACCCTCATAATGGCGGCTTAACACAACAATTGAAAATTTTCAAAAACATTTTCAAGGTCAATTTTTTATCAAGAAAAAAGTTTTGAAAAAATTCCACAGTATACTCATCGAATACCTCTACGCTGCGCTGATAAAATTTCAAATCATCTGTTTCAAATTAAGCATATACAGATGGAATTTCTGCCATATAAATCAAGTTTTTGTAGTCATCACCCCCCCTCCCTCCCCCTTCCAGGTTTATCATAACAAGTCAACCATTGAACTAAAAATCATATTTGGTAAACGCTAATTCAAAAATATCGTAAAAATGAGAAATTCAATGAAGTTATATACTATTCTTGATAGACTGAAGCCTTTTTTACTCTATCAGTTCTGAGAACTGGAGCACACATAATAAAGAGTGATAAAGGAGGTGTGTGTAATTTTACTTCATGGTTTATGCACAAATAGGACAATAAAAAGGGCTTCCACGATAACTTTTCTAACCTATGGTCCCAAATGAACTAGAGCACAAGGTGGATAGTAAGGAAAACACGTGCATTAAATTTTCCATTTTGTGCTTCCAATAAATAGATGGAACACAAAGAGGGCAATAAAAATAGCATAAGCAATAAATTTTTTAAATTATAATTTCATTCATCTAAAACACTAAGATGATGATAAAGTAGGCATGCGCAATAAATTTTCTACTTTATGGTTTTATTGAATAAATAGAGCACAACGAGAGCAATAAAAAAAAGTAGGTGCGATAATGTGTTTGCCTTTGATGGGATGGTGAAGGTAAAGTCATCTGCAATAAATTTTTTATTCTAAAATTTCATTCAATTAAAGCACCAAGATGATCATAAAGTAAGTATGTGCAATAAATTTTCTACTTTGTGGTTTCATTGAATAGATAGAGCATAAAGAGAGCAATAAAAGAACAATAGACCCGCCTTTTGTGGGTGTTAAAGTATCAATAGAGAACAAAGAAAGCAATAAAAAAAAGGCTGGTGCGATAATGCGTTTGCCTTTTATGGAATGGTGAAGGTAAAGTCATTTGCAATAAATTTTTTATGCCAGAATTTTATTCAACTAAAGCACTAAGACGATGATCAAGTAGGCATATGCAATAAATTTTCTACTTTGTGGCTTTATTGAATAGATAGAGCACAAAGAGAGCAATAAAAGAACAATAGAGCCGCCTTCTGCGGGTTTTTACTAAGTGATAATAGAGAACAAAGAAAGCAATAAAAAAAGGCAGGTGCGATAATCTGTTCGCCTTTTATAGGATGGTGAAAGTATTTAAAAAAGTCATTTGCAATAAATTTTTTATGCTATATTTTCATTCAACTATAGCACAAAGATGATGATAATGCAGGCACGTGCAATAAATTTTCTACTCTGTGGTTTTATTGAATAGATAGAGCACAAGTAGAGCAATGAAAAAACAATAGACACGCCTTTTGTGGGTTTTTTAAAGGTGTTAATTGAGCACGAAGAGAGCAATAAAAGAAGCTAGGTGCAATAATGTCTATATCTTTTATGGGGTGGTGAAGAAATTAAAAAGACAAGTCATAAGTAATACATTTTTTACACTACTTGTTAGATATGTCTCAGACACTGGAAAATTGCCGTGAGTTAATAGATATGTTATTTGAATTCTCTACCTTTTTCTTAATAGAGGCATGATAAACCTTTGACTATATACTATATGGACCACACTGTATGTAGGAACATCGCGGTTGAACATAAATTTTCGACACACAATTTTGCGCATGCGCAAAGTTCTGTTATCACGATAATTTTGCTACTTGTTACATCCGTGACCGTCTATTATCCCTTAAAAACACACATAATCTTTCATCAACTGACGCATGCGCAGAACTGCACGTTGGAAATTTATGTTAAACCGTTCTGTAGTCGCATTTCTCATTAGTCAGTTTGTTCCATATATAATAAAGTTAGAGGTCATAAACATGATATTTTCTTTTCTTTGTAATTTTACAGATCTTTCGAATTTTAACAAAATGAATATATAATAGTAAAACCACAAAAGTTCTCAACCTTTTTCTCAATGGTTTAGTCATAAAACTTCACAGTCTCTTTTCCATTTTTTACTTCTAATTTTCATATTTTTCTATTGTCCTCTTTTCTTATAGAATTTTCGGAAAATTTTATCATCCTATAATGTACAGCTTCCTCATATTTATCTTCTCATTCAACAATTATTGGTATCTTTCCCCAGTTTTAAAATACTCATCTTCAAGTATACTATGCATACCTAGAAAAAATGATGAATTTCTCAAAAAGGACACATTTGCTCCACACTGAAAAGATGTAGGATAATCTAGTACACTTCACATTGCCATTACTTTTCTGCTGCTTTGATTTTTCTAGCCATACGTAAAGGACATTTTCTATAGCACTCATCGAGAACGGTTTACTATATCGAATAAAATTACACATACTCACTTTTCGGTTCGCTTGGTCGAGGGATATATCGTAGTTTTTGAAATTAGACAATCCGTACACTCTAACATTGGAGTATTGTATATCCGCTAGTTTATAACTTCGGTTGAATTTGCCAATATAAAAAGGATCCGCAAAATGAGGAACTTGATTTACATTTATCGTGTGAGTTTTGGTTATATCTGTAGCTTTCTCCATGTCCTTCAAAGCGGCGTAAATTTCGTTAACTTTATCGGTGAAATATTGCCGAAGATCCGATTGCGAGTCCAGTAACTTTTGAGAAAGTGATTTTTTTTCTGTAATGGTCGTATCGTCGGAATTTTTTCGTTTAATTTCGTCCATTTTCGCCGGAACGATTTGATTAGTGGTAAGTAATTTGTTCTTTTCATTATCCGATTCTGCTTTCTGAGCCGAGAGATTTGGCGCTGAAAAACGCGCGAAAAAAATTTATTGTAAGAAAATTCATCGTGTAAGATTTTTTTTTTATTTTAAACGAAAATCTAATACAGCTTTTCGTGATCATTAATAGTTACGTTACGGATGCTCGTTTTTCCCCAACATTTTATTCCCCCCTTCTTTCCATCTTTCTTCACTCTTTTCCTTTTACGACGAGTATACTCGCAAATAGGTATCTCGTTCGTGCCTTTCTGTACTTAGTGAACGGGACTAAACTCGTTAAAATTGATTTACCCCGACGTCTGCACCAAATATCGCGTACTCTTTAAAAATTGCGAAACCTAAAGGCCAACACCGCTGTGAAATATACGTACCTATACTGTATCCATAAACGTAACACAGGTGTATGGTAATATAGCGTATACCTACTTGCACGGGTATACTTAATCGATATTGTACGAAGCGGTTAGCGTTCCAACGTATTTCTGATCTCGTTCTATTCTACACTCCACTCAGTGGGTTATTTTAAGAAAAAAAATTATTCGCTATTTCAACTTACCTGGTCCGCAGAGCGTTCCAATCGCCAAAAAACTTATTTGTAAACATATCACGAAAACTAATTTCATCGTAGGCTATTTCGCTTCAACCGCTTACGAGTAAATTAAGTATAAAGAACACGCGCGATACTAATCGAATTATTTACTCCTTAAACCTTATCAATATTTCACCTTAGTATGCAGCTGGATAAGGGGATACATGGTGTAAATTGCGACGCTACATTATGCATCGCAGAATATATGAAAAACGCGCGTGTACACGATAACGATTTCATTGTCTTTTCGTATCATTTTCACGAGAAAATGCTGGCGCTTATCGAACATTTACGATATTAATTACCGATTAGCTACTAATTTACTGCACGAGCGCCCTAACCGCGCCATCAATCTCGTAATTCCGCGTAATACGATGTGGCGAATTTCCATCTCATTGCTTTGTTTTATTTATATTTACAGTTACATTTATCCGACCATGGAAGAACTCGCTAATCAGTTAAATTTTGTATTATCTTATTTCGGACTGGAAAGTGTAATCGGCCTAGGCGTCGGAGCTGGTGGAAATATCCTGGCGAGATTCGCGTACACTCAACCAGAAAAGGTAAGCTGTGTAATCAGCAAGTAGAGTGGGACGAAAGAAATGTTTTCTTCTACTTTAGAGCTGATGTAAGCCTTAGGGGGGGTCACATGTTTCCGTTTCAGTTTATTAAGGCTATACTTTTTCTTAACATATTGATGAAACTGAGATACGTTCATCTTTCTATTTCTTTTAAATTCAATTTATCCATTTAGAGATACGGTATGCAGAGATATTAATGAATAAATCTATTTTCTTGAACTTTAGAGTAATTTAAAAAGAAGTTACCGTACTTTGAGCATCCACATAGTTTAATTAATTAAAAATAATTTTCACTAAAAACAATTTTAAAATTAAAAATTAGGTAAATTATAAATTTCTAAACTATTAACAACTATTAAAAAAAAATTAAATTGTAATTTTTAAATTTATATTGAAAAAATAATTCATAAAAAAATAAATAAAACTCTCTCGACTGTTGAGGAGATAACAGTGAAAAAATATTTGAAATAATTATAATATTGAAAATTCATTGAGATTACCTCGTTAGGTGAACCGAAGTTTGACATTTTTGAAAATTGAAAGGGGTGGTGTACGGTATAGTCAGTAAAATGTTAACCCCCTCTCCCCTCCCAATACACAGAGTCGTTTGTAAATTCGTTTAAAAATCCTGAAATTTGAATAGCTTCTCTTTATATGTCCTTAGAGAGCTTAAATTTGGACGTGCACGGACTACCTATCATGTGGACCATGAACTCGAAAGATTATACTTTTGAAGCCATTCACCTACCCTACCCCCTTCAAAATTATGAACGTACACTACTTTAAACGAAGTCAAAAATCTATAAAATGTACTTCTACATAATTCAGTTGCAAGCAATCTATAAATTTTATGAAATTTTTGTTCCTTTCGACCACATATTTTGAATGTAGGGTAGGGGAAAAACAAAAATGTATATTTTGGAGTTGGGCCAATTTTTTCTTTCAAAAAGTCCTGTAGTGTGGTCAGAAGAGTTGCTAAATGACTTCAAACGGCAATGGTAAAAATTTCAGCCCTCCAACTAAATTTTTAGACCTCAACCCAAAATGAAGTCAATGTTATAAAAATGTTGAAATTTTCAAAAGAACGAATTTTCAGAAATTGAAAATTTTTCACATTTCAAGTCACATTTTGTCGTCCAAAGACTGAAAGAAATTTTATTCGCCAATTTTTTCAAATTCAAAGGTTTAAACTTTTTTGTTTTTTTTTTTTTTTTTTTTTTTTTTCAAAGCACCAATTTCAGTTATTTCCGAAAATGAACTAAAAATAGGTAATTTGTTGGTTGTGTGTGCAATATGGACTTAATATAGACTATGTCGGATTCAAGAGAAAAAATATGCTTAATTTTTCACTCACAAAGCTTCCCAAAATATCTCATTCTTGCTTCTAAACGACCGGCAAATGAGCATTTGCCGACTGGGCCCCGGGCAAGGTGATGAGCCATAGACTGGAAGAGCCTCTGAATGATTAAACATATATATTTGCAGCGGAGAAAAAAAGCCAGGCTTATTTTTAAAAATGTTTAATTTTAATGTAATCACTTACAACTTACTTGTATCTTTTGTGATACCAATGTATGTTTTTTATTGCGATGAGCAAAAAAAAAGGGTCTTTTTTGCCGACTGGACTTTTCCTTAAATCCACCACTAATCTAGATAAAGCCTGTAATTTAAGCCTATACTCTACACACGACCAATAAATTACACATTTGTCGTTTATTTTTGAAAATCACCAAAATTGTTGCTTTTTGAAAAAATTGAAAAATGGTTTTGACATTCTATTCTTTTTTGTTTTATTTGTGGCTAAATTTTTTCCTTTTTTAGATTATGAGACATGACTTTGAAAGGTGAAAAAAAATTTTAACTGATCGAAAATTCGTTTTTCCAAAAATTTCAAAATTGTAAAATTTTGACTTCATTTTGGGGGGGGGGGGGGGGAGGCAGTGGTCTAAAAATCGAGGAAGGAGCTGGTATTTTCATGACTGTCTTTTGAGGGTTTTGGAGGGAGGGCCAGGGGGTGGTGTTCTAAAAATGAGTGAAGAGCTGACATTTTTATGACTATCTTGTGAGTTCATTTAGAAACTACTGTGACCATCATCTTCCACCTCATGAAAAAACCCCAAATTCTGCCCACGCTTCTTGTTTTTTTTTTTCGAAAAGTGGGGGGTAGGGTTGTGATTACTACTTCCTAAATGAACTCAGATGCACCTCATCAAACTTTTTACTCTGCTGACACTCAATTTTTGCTGCTTCGAAATGGGCCCAAAGTTTTAAAAATATAATTTTTGATTTTATTAATTTTACTTGTATAAAATTTTTTAATAATATAAAATAAGGTGTCTTCCAAAATGGTTCCACATTTGCTAACCGAGGAGCAGAAACTTCATCGCAAACACCTTTGCGTAGATTGGCTGGAAACGCATGAAAGTGATGGAATTATTTCACAGGTGATCACAGGTGATGAGAGTTGGATTTATGAGTACGATTTAGAAAAAAAACGTTCCAATATGGTCTGGTTAGCGCCTGATGAACCACGGATAAAAAAATGTCGAAAATCCAAGTCCCAATTTAAGGCAATGGTGATCATTTTTTTCGACTGTCGCGGCATAATCTTGATCGAATGGGTCCCTAAAGGGCAGACGGTTACAGGGAAATATTATGTGTCGGTGTTGAGAAAGCTACGCGGATGTATTCGGAAAAAAAGGCCGGAGTTGTGGAAACAACAGCTGGATCCGCATCACGATAACGCCCCGCACACACATCTTCATGGTCAAGGACTCTTGGCCAAAAATTCCACTACTGTGCTCGAGCATCCCACCTACTCGCCAGATCTCGCTCCCTGCGACTTCTTCCTGTTCGATCGCCTCAAAGAACCCTAGAGGGGGCACCATTTGATGAGCGTGTAGGGGATCAAGGAAGAATCGGCACGCGTACTTCGAAGCTTCACAGAAGATAATTTAAAAAATGTTTTGAGAGTTGGAGGAAGAGAATGAGGAAGTGTATTTTGTCAAAAGGGTCGTACTTTGAAGGGGATAACTTCGATTTGTAAATATTTTTTAAATAAATGATTTTATAATTATATCCGGGAACTTTTTGACAGACTTCGCATTGAGATATTTTTATTTTTTTATAATAATCAAAATAAATTAAATTTAATTAAATTCAATACGATTATTTTTAATATCCAAAAGTAAAATTTCAAACCTAAACTAACGGTAATCTGCGAGTTTCAACAAATATTTGAATTTCAATCCTCGACAAAAGTTGGTCGAAAAAAATTTCAGTTTTTTTCAAATATTCAAGTAGGTCTTCAGGGCCACAATACATAATTTCTGATTACCCATACATACCCTGTTGAAAATATTTAAAAATTCTCCAGAACCAATATCGTCTCACCTTACTTGGCGAGCAACCTTCGGTATTGAGATTTATATAGTTAGCCATAATATAAATTCTGTGCTCATCATAATTTCAGGTTGAAGCTCTAATACTGATAAATGTCGTATCCACTCCAGCCGGCTGGATCGAATGGGGTTATCAAAAACTGAACGCCAGGTATTTAAAATCAAAAGGCATGACTCAAGGAGTATTAGACTATTTAATGTGGCATCACTTCGGTCGGGTAAGTAGGGGGCTCGGAACCACATTATTGTTATTATTATGAATATAATCTCAATGCTACCTAAACTGATTTCCAGGGTACCGAACAACGTAACTACGATTTAGTCCAAGTGTACCGTAATTACTTCGAGAAATGCGTAAATCCGGTAAATTTGGCGCTGTTCATCGATAGTTACGTGAGAAGAAGCGATTTAAATATCGCGCGTGATATGGATACGACTCGCAGAAGGGATAGCAACGCCACCCTATCTATGCCCATTATGAATATCACCGGCGCTTATTCGCCGCATGTTGACGATACTGTTACCCTAAATGGTAGATTAGATCCCACTAATTCGTCTTGGATGAAGGTGAATTACCATTTCATCACGTACGTCCATCTAATTTCGAAACTTTAATTAAAGCAATGCGTAAATTTCAGATTTCTGATTGCGGTATGGTGTTAGAAGAGCAACCACATAAAGTTTGCGAAGCTTTACGTTTATTTTTACAAGGTTTAGGTTACGGTAAGTAAAATCACCTCTTAATTTTTTACTCTTCTTCGTCATTTTAAATCAAATACATACGTAATATAACGTTACAACGGTCATAATATAAGATCACATTTTTATTTCAACCAATTAATTACGTAGATTTTTAATCATACTTATGCTGTGTGCACTGTGCACGTTAATGTTAATCTAATCAACTACCTATGCACACTTCGTAAACATTCGTACCCTTACTAACACTAAATCACTGGTATTTTATACCTGATATTTTTAATACGTATGTCAAGACTGCACCAGTTTTAATTATCTTTATGTATTCTGTATGATTATTCGTATTAACATTAAGTACCTGGACTTTTTTTGAGTGATGAAAGTTGATCTCTTCATATCATACTTTCTACTTGAAATTTTTGAAATCTTTATGACCGGAGAAGTTATTTAAAATTACGAAAAAGGAAAATTCATTTAACTAGTTTTTGAAAAAAATGGTAATTTTTATAGCCTCTGATTCTTAGATATTTCAATTTCGAGAGTTGGGAACCCTGTGCTTGTTATACGTGTACAACGTAGACGTAAAATATTGTTAGATGGCTCATCAGAGTCAGTACGAGCGAGAAAACGAAAATATTATCACGAATAATCGAGTACTCACCAAATTCTCTTCACCCGAATTTACGTTCTGTTCTTTTCGGTCATTCTGAAACAAATGAAATTACCAATTAAATTAAAATCGTCAATTATCCAAGCTATCTGTGACACTAGATCACCGATAACCCAACGAACGTCGAATATTCTCGAACAAAATGAAAATAATTCTTTCTCTGTTCTAGCATCTTTTGAAGGTCTCATCTATTAAATATGTATGTTATTTTCATTTTGTTCAGATAGTAACAAGTTATCTTCTGTCAGAAAGGCCGATTAAATTTCGCACGCCAATCGACCACTCGTTCAGTGTATACCGCTTTTTCTTTTGTACAAAAATTCAAAGTCTTCGTGCTGGAGCAATACCTACCTAGCTAAATCGGTTCGATTTCGTATACCTAAGTACGCTACGATAGTTTTAATCGAGGAAAACATTATAGTTTCTAATTCCTAGCTCTTATGATTTACTTAGTTTCCACCATTTCGTATTATTGATTGATAGATTATCTGTGAAAGTACGTTTCGGTGGTAGTTTTATTAGACTAGCGGTTTGCACAAATTTTTTTTTTTTTGTTTTAAATATTTAATCACTCATTTCTGTTGATTGAAAGATGCGGACTGGCTGAGAATGTGATAGATTTCGCCATTTATCAGGGACGTGCTGAAGGGGGAATGGAGGCGATTTTTCGCTCGTTTTTTGTGAAGTTAGTAAATCGGTGATTTTGACTTCGAGCTAGCAAATAAAACAAATTTTCGTTCTTTTTTGTTTTAAATATGATACAGAATTTTTAACCACGTATAAAAATGGAACAATTGAGTTACAATTTATGTTTGTTTGCCCCCACCCCCTTTTCTCTTAGAAATCCTATACTTCCTTCGGTACGTCATTGGCATCTATGAATGAAAAAAAAAGGTCCTCTTCTAGAAACATGTGTCAAACATCGACTGTAGATAGTACTAGAGTAGACCAACGAAAAATACTATTAGTATAAGTTGCCTATTTTGCAAATTGAAAGAGTTACGATGAATTAGATATTAAAATTGTAGTTGTTCTATCGTGAACTTCGACATCATAAATAATCAAAGTAATTATGAAATTAAAAATTTTATTGCGTAAAATTTTTTGAAAAATCAGAACTGAGTGAGATGAGGTATTAGAGGCAAAATATGGATTTTTCACTTAATTGAAAAATGTTTACTTTGTAAACAAAAATTCATATTTTAGAGTCGATTCAGTATGAGGTAATGTCACGTTTCTTAATTTCATGTTTTACAATACAAACAGATTATTTTTGAGAATTAGTAGAGTCATAAAATTGAAGAATGTCCAAAAAACGAGAAAAATGAGAAAATGCGTTTAAAATGATTTTTAAACCTCTCCCCCTCCCGTCCATCAGTGATTCTACTTCTCTGTGGACCATCCACTAGGAAGGCCGAAATTCGTTTTTTAATATA
This sequence comes from Phenacoccus solenopsis, assembly GCA_009761765.1. Lineage (NCBI taxonomy): Eukaryota > Metazoa > Arthropoda > Insecta > Hemiptera > Pseudococcidae > Phenacoccus > Phenacoccus solenopsis. The sequence continues at coordinate 70,000 of VFXL01000518.1, read as the reverse complement.
ATTATATAATAAATGTATAAGTCGCGTGATTTTCACTTCATGCTGGCCAAAGATGAATTCTGAGAATAAGTAGAGTTAGCATTGCCTAAAAGATGATTTTATTTTTTAGTATAAAAAACGTGACGTAACCTTATTATGCCAATTACAGTTTAAAATTTACGTGAAACGTGAGTCGTTCGTGAACGATTCATTAGTGAACCTTTGATATTTTTTTGGCATATATTGAACGCTAGTGGTTCATGAACGATTTACATGCCAAATGTTGATAAACGTTTGAAACCCACACCATACACTAGTAGTTCGAAACGATTCATTTAAAAAGTGTTATAATTTGTTTTCTCATGTTCAAAATGATTTTCAAACAATATCAAAATTTCACAAATGAATCGTTCGCGAACGACGTGTGTCCAATGTGATTTTCTAATCAATTGCTACCTACAATAAATGAATCGTTTGCGAACGATTTGTGCCTATTGTGATTTTCGAATCAGTTGCCACCTAAAACAAATGAATCGTTCGAGAACGACTTGTATTCAAAATAATTTTTGAATAATAAATTGAAGATTTCACATGTGAATCATTCACGAACGTTTTATGTTCAAGGTAATGCGACTTATTACAAATGAATCGTTCGGGAACAACTTGTGCTCATTGTGATTTTCAAATCACTTGCTACCTAAAACAAGTGAATCGTTCGCGAACGACTTATGTTCAAAATGATTTTCGAATAAAAGTGAAGATTTCACATGTGAATCATTCACGAATGTTTTGTGTTCAAGGTGATACGACTCATTACAAATGAATGAGTCGCGAATGACTTGTTTATTTCATTACAACTTTGGATTCATGACAAAATATAAAATGTCTATCGATATTGAATTCATCATAACTCCTTCAATTTGCGAAATAGGCAACTTATACTAATAACATTTCTTGTTAGTCTACTCTAGCCCCATCTATGGTAGTGGTCAAGTGTACGTTTCATGGAAGACCCTGTATAATAATGATGTGACAATAAACAATTTCTTAATTTTTCGAAAGATTATTTTTCGTTCAACCTATCTTTTCTAGCCAGTCTGTTTCTCAGCTTACATACTTCTCATTAGGTGCTATACTATCGAGTAATTAACGACACTACTTCTTCGTTTAATTAGTTGTTTTTATTAAGGCTTTTCAGTTTTTGATTGAAAATCCCAATTTAGATGTTACAATATTATTTGTATTCATATGATGTAATAATAATGGGGCTTTTTTTTTTTCATTTCCTGAAGCGGTAAAAGTTGGCCGTCCGAAATTCATGTCAGCGTCATCGCTCGAAGGTAAATCGTAGTTAGAAATCATGATTCAGTCAAAACTATACGCATATGCTTGGCTGTATATTACATTAATACAGCACCTGATGTGCCCCTGTCGTCGCTTCTTCCCAGCTCATTTGCCGCCGCTGCAATGTAAGTTATTTTGTTCGCTTTCAAGCTTTCCTCATGAATTCATGTCTACGCTAAGCGAAATGATGGGCGCAACGTATTAACCAATTTACACACCGAGCTGGAAAATTGTGGCGATAAAAAATCCTCGACAAACCCATCATTTCGGTTGGCAATCATTGAAAAAAGTTATTATTTATTTATCCGATAACTCTACGTACTTTTTATATCGTAGAATAATTTACTAATGATTAATGTGTGTAAGTTGTAACTTATGAGTATAATTTTTCTCTTTTAAAGCGAACCATTTTTTAGGATGTATGAGAAATAATTTTCGAGCCTACTTAGCCTATAAGAAAAATAACGCATACAGGTTTGGTTAAGTATGATTGTGTCAAATATTTGTATCATTCGTAATACACGTTTGAATCGCGTTTGCATAAACTTTATTTCGTGTTTCCCTTATTCGGTCATTTTCGCATTAAATTAATGTACGAGTATTCCACTTCCTAAATCACAACTCCTTTGAAATAAAAATTTCGCCACACAAGCAAAAAATAAGAAGTACGTTTTATTCCTGATTCGTGGATGTTTCCTTGTAAATTTCGCCCCTCACATAGAGGTCATTTAAATTTCAAAAGGCGTTAACGTATGCGCGCTTGATGGCTTCCGTTTTCATTTAAAACGCTTCGTACATTTAGTAGGTAGTCTTACAACGTATTTCGAATTTTTCATAAATCAAAGTACTCAGCGGGGAGTTTTTGTTTCTTTAGTTTTGCATCGAAACCGATCATTCGAACCGATACATCGAGTTTTTTCGCTACATTGATTTTTTTTTTCAACATGATCGCGTAGTTATTACAATATACTTACAGTATATCTACATTCATAATCATTATACGTATACGTACGTCATTTATTCATTGAGTTTGTGGCGTCGCCGTAATCATTGTATGTATTAGTTTTGTTTTTTGTTGTAATGTGTTTGGCATTTTTGCCTTCGTCCGCCGATTTTGTGGTAGACAGTACGAGTGTAAACTATCAGGAGCGTTACTTACTTATAATCATACACATCATTTAACGAGTTCTTCATTGGCAATGGTATCGAAGGTGAACCTATTCATATAATATGTAGATAATAGATATCAAAACGAAAGTATAGACATGATTTGAATTCCAGAAATGTGATGACTGATTTTTAATATAAATGCGTGAGCGTAATCAAGGTGGGAGGGCTAGGAGGCTATAATTCCTTCAGAAAAATTCTTCGAAATTTCAAAAACTAATTATAAAGCCTGTATGCGTATTTTGGCTGTAATGTTTCAATTAAAAAAAAAAATAATGAATAAATAAAATAAAAAACCACAAGTTATGAGTTTTAAGCCAATCGTGTGAATGTTATATATACCTAGTTACCTACTTACTCGATTATTTTAAATAAAATTCATTTTATAATTTTTTCAAAAAATTTTTACACTTCATGAAGATAGATGGGTATCAACTGGAGTTCGAGCCCTCTTTTCTTTCACCCTCCCCCCACCCAAAAAAAGAAGGTTCTGGTTGTGCCAATGTATAAATGTATGAGAAAGGAATTTAGCTTGACTGTCCTTTCCGTTTATCCTCATCCTCTGCTCAAGATCCATGTATCTACTTAATTCTTGATTTTTTTTCATTTTTTTCATTTTTTTTTTAGCTGAAATGATAGCCAATAAAATCGTGCATATTTTTATAGCAATGGAGTTTTCGAAAAACCAATTTCCTAGTCGTTAAATTTCGAATAATGTTTGAAAAATATGTCCAAATTGTCTGTTTTTTGCGATTTTCATTGAAAAAAATAACAGATGCGAACAGTTGTTTAAAATATCCAAAGGAGTTGACCTAAGCATCGTACCTTATTCCAGAACTATCCTTTCCTACTTGAGATGAAGGTGGTGAAAGAGGAAGGGATGTGTGTAGTGAGTAGATGGGGAGGTAGGGGGTCCATCAATACTTGAGTATTCTGGAAAAAAACGATATTTTGAAATATTCCTACCAACAAAATAAAATGATTTACCTTTTCTCTCACCACTCAAAAACCTCTTCGCTGTACGCTTCTGCAAAAAAAAAAAAAAAAAAAATAAAATTTTCAAAATGTTGAAAAAAATGAATCTAAAACAAAAATTGAAAAACCCATAAAATTAAAGAATGCCCAAAAAATTAAAAAACGAGAAAATGCGTTTAAAATGGTTTTAAACCCCTCCCTTCCCCTTCCATCAGAAATTCTATATCTCTCTGACTATCCACTGGAGTGCCGAAATTCGTTTTTTAACACATATCATGTATATAAATAAATATATACATTTTTTTGAAAAATAAAAGTTGCTAAATGACTTTGTGCCATTTATTTTTCGATATTTGATTTTTCGCTTTGCCTCTATTTCAATTTTTGAAAACTTAGAGCTCAAGGTACCATCGTTAAAATTATTTTTCGTGCTGAAATTTTTCGAGGGTTTATTTGGGGTTCAAAGAAACACTTTGCGGATGATACCACTGGAAAGTTCAAAACAATTTTCATTTCTATAAATAAGTAGCACCCCGATGCACAACGTATAGAGTGAAAAAAAGACAATTTTAACATATTTTTGATCATTTTTGGAATCCGCAAATTTGTATTTTGAATTTTGAATTTAGAAAAAAAAAAAGGTCAAAATGTTTTAGCCATCATCAGGGCCAAAAATTTATATCGAATAGGAAGAAAGCAAATTACAAAGGTTCTAAGAAAGTGGTGGATTCTGATAAGGAAAGATTCGTAAGAAAAGGATATCGAAGCTAAATTCAATCTTTACACGTTTGAAGATCAGTCATCAAATTGCTTCTAAAATTCAGATACAGCGCGAAACTGATTTTTTTTTTGAGCCTACTTTTAAATCACTGATTAATCGTTCTTACATTGGTAATTTACCATTATTTATAATGATAAGCAAATAAATGTGTTTTTTTTTTTTTTTGTGCAAATAAATTACTCACGAATCTCGCGAAAAATTGTCGAATGTAAGAACACGAAGTATTAGTCGATCGCAGCATTAGGTTTACCTACGATACACATTGACACCTGAATGATTCATGTTTACGGGGCTCATACAAACAAAAGGGGGTACTGGCAGTCGAATCGCTCACTGATGAACCGACATACGTTTAATTGTGTTACAGCTTTTTCTTACCAAGATGACATTAAAAACGCCATGTGGATGCTTCGTATTACGGAAAATCCGATTTCAAAAATTGTTACTTGCTAATCATAAAGTACACATTAGAACGCATATTAAACGTATTATGTACCGTACGTCGAATATACGTACCTATGAATTATATTTAACTAAATTATTTTTATATACGAATTACCAACACACACGTAAAAAAAAACATCAATGTTTAAAATTCATAATTTTGTAAAATAAAATACCAACACTTTTAATTTTATTTTTAATCCTTTATTTTTTTCTTTCCAATTAACTGCTCTTTAGGTGAAAAAATTAATCAAAAAATAAATAAATAATTTAGTTACACGAGTAGCGTAATTTTCGAGAATTATTTTTTTGGTTACGGTTTTAAGAGCACTTATAGAAGATGATACGACAATTACAACATTTCGTTTCCCTACGGAACCGTTACCAAGAGCTGATAGAACAACTATGTAGAATATTGGTGAATTAAAATAATGTGAAAATTTCGTTGTACTTTTTCTAGTAAACAAACCTTTATTTTCTCGTAATATCATCTGTACGTGTACAATTTCAGAAATACTAATTAACATTCCTTACCACAAATGACCGCGAAATTTAAATCATAAAACTCGCCACGTAGGCGTAGTTAAGTTTAAGATTTTGATTACATTTTATATACGTACCTATTACATAAGTAGGTAGGCGAAATACAGAGTAATATGGACGATTATTGATGTTTTGTATTTTTTAAATCGTTCATCCTTTCAAATAGACGCTTCGAACACGTGTTTTTAAATTTTTCTCTCTCCTATTTACGTATTATTCGAATTACAATCATTTTTAACTTATAAGCTGTATACGTGTATGATAAAAATTACCTATTTGTATTTCGTTAGTGAAAATTGAAAAACAACGTTTAATAAATTATGTGTTTTACATATTTAGGTCGTTTTTATAGACAGCTTTTTAAGATGTATCATATTATATTGTATTGATGTACGTAAATACTTATTATTTTATATAAATATACAAAAAAAAAGCTTTATTTCCGTTTCTTTTTTTTCTCTGTTTCTCATATTTTCGAAATCTATTTTCGAAAGTTTAATTTTGTTCTTCGATTATCAAGTCATTTTTAATTTTAATTAGATAGGGTCGAAGGACGCAAAGGATGTTGGGGTGAAGACAAGTCAGTTTTTTTCATCATTGGTTTTCATTTCTTGATTCATTTTAGACGTCTTTAAAATACAAAAAAAAAATTTTTACATATTTTAAATTTTTTTAAGATGCTATGAATGATTAGTCATGCAAATTGAAAAAAAAATTAAATTGAAATAATTTAAAATTCAATCGGCTTCATTCAATTCTTTCTCAAACACTTCTCAAGATAACATTCTACTTTGTGATGGATGTGAAGTACAGCTTAAAAGACTTCAAATCTAATAAAATATTCAAAAAATTTCAATTCAAAATTTGCATAAAAAAAAAGTAAAATATACCAGAAAAAAATTAATAATTTATATCCAAATGGAAAAGAAACAAATTTAATTTTCTCGTGGCCATTGCTTATGATTTGGCAAAAAAACAACAATAATAACAAATTTAGCTTATAGTTGATCATTTTATGATGAAGGAGGCTGAAACATTACACATTTAATATCGCCTATAATGTTCGATATCCCTAATAGGCAGCAATTATATCATTTCAAATAAAATTTTTTAGCCAAGAATCCAAGATCGAAAGTGCGAAGAAGAGAGAACACATTTTTATCCTCCTAGGCCCCTAGTAAAAATACAGAATACGTTCATATTCTGAAGAGAATTTTTAAAAATGTAAGAGAGCCGCACTGCCTTTTAGAAAACATATCTTCCATTGGTGGAAATCAATACTACGTCACGAATCGCACTACGAATAACGAACAACGTACTGACGTGAAACTGAAAACAGGAGTATTACATATTCAGTTCTCACAATTTTTTAAAATGTTTTTTTAAGCGAAAGGATTTAGAGAAAGATTGATAATTATTGACTTTCTACAGCACTAATGTATGTAGTACATAATTATGTATTACGTATAATTCTGACGCACATTTTATTTTTTCGGATTTTCTACCAATAAATCAATTTTTCCCACATATTTACGCCAAAATAATTACAAATAAATTTTCAATTTTTTCCTCTCCAAGTATCAATCATTTAGAATATTTTAATGACAGTAAGTGACAAAATTAGTTCAAAGGATTATGTTTTGTAAGCATGATTAAAAATTATAAGAATTGAGAAATATTATCAGCCATTAAAAAATAATGAATCACATTTTTTACCCTTCCGACTAACAGTTGAGAAATTTACACTTATTTTTATCAATATTAGACTCCCGTGATTATTTCATATAAATTTTTTCTCAGTAAATAGACTAATAGTAGTGATGTTCGTCTTCGAGTAACTTGATTAGATTTTTCGACTTTAATTCTCACGTAAGAGTAATCGTTTAAATCGCGTAAAATTCATTACTCCATAAACAAATCAAAAATATAAAAAATAAATAAAAATGAAAAATTTTTAAACAATATCCTCGTTCGCTACCTACCTCGCTGATCACGTAATATACTCAATTTCCAAATCGTGGGCTCACAATGGGAAACATGTGAGCAATCGCCAAATGTTGGTTCTATATACGTAATGTTGGTTGCGTTGCTTACCTTGCAGGCATATTAAAACAAACGAATAACATGATTTAGGTATTAGAGCAGCGATTTATGAATTATGTTAACCCGCCATAGGTAGTATGGAACCAGGATTGGAGACTAGTACAAACATATAGCTTAGCTCGCGAGTAGTTACTTGCGCCTAGGAGGGAGGGGGAAGGGAAGGGGGAATCATCAGTAAAAATTATTTGTTCATCTTCATCACCTACATAGGTCACTTGATAATAGATATGAACACATATGAATAAATTTTTCCAAAATTAATGTATTTTGGGCCCCCCATTTTGGGCCTTTTTGGGAAAAGTTTTTCGTATACCTTATAGAAAATTGAACGGGGAATATTTTTCAATATTAACAACATTTGCGTAGAACGCACCGTATAGAAGATATAAACAAAGAACTGATTTTCGAAAGGAAATTCTAAAAATTGGTATATTTTGACCTCCACATTTTGGGCTTACTAATGATTTTTTGAGGAAACTGTTTCCCTCATTCTGTAGGAAATTTAACAGGGAACATTTTTTGATATAACTTATTTTGACGTAGAACCCTTTTTTTCGACGATATTAGCAGAAAACCGTTGAAAAACTATTTTTTGAGAGGTTTTAGCCTCCTCCTGGGGTTAGCTCACCCACTAGGGGTGACAACTTTCTATACCTTGTTATAGACACCATTCTGCACAAATAATGTGAAATTCAACTCACTATCATTTTTTTTCAGGTTCGGTCAAAAAATGAGCTCATTTCCCTGTACTATTATAAGATGTTTCCATAAAAATTTATTAGTGAGCTTCATTTCACAAAAATAGCACTGTAAAAAAATATATAAAATTTTTATTTAAAAAATAAAAAAATAAAATTCGAAATTTTTGGTTTCTTACCCTGCATACCTCACTCGCCCAAAAAATCAAAACCCATATCACATTTTGTTCCTTAGGAGAAGCGCTTAGTCACGCGGTAGCGTTTGGGCCTGAGAGTGGTTGTGTATTGCCTACGCAGCATGAAAAGGAACATGCTGGGTGTATTTTCACCCAGTGTAGCATTCTACGGTTTAAATATATTCAACGCGATAAAGACAGAAAATAAAAATAACCTAAATTGTTTGACTTCAGTTTCACGAGTAAAATAATATCAAATAATATTATACTCCGAAATTTTTCGTAATTACTTTTCTTAATATCTTAAGATTTAAGTTCAGCAGATGTACGGGAGCACGCATAAATCGTATAGAACATGACGACACGTTACGGAGCCAAAAGTTCGTGGCTCAATCGAGACACTCGTGTGCGCTTCATATTTACCTTGCATACATTACGATATTCTATCCTAATATCATATAATGTCATTTCATATCGTATCACTTCAACATTATTCTGAATACTGCTTGGGGAAGATGATAGGTCGATTTGGTATTCATTTCCTATTCACATCATTTACCTATTCATTGCCTATAATGTGAAAACAATTCATCTGAGGTTTGAAAATCAAATGCACATTAGCATCGCATGTCCGAAATCCCTTACATTAGGCAGATAGGCAAACTAGCAATACATGAAACACATACACAGGTAGCATACGTTGCGAACCTGACGCGCATGCCAACATAAAATGAATATAAGTGCATAACTGCATATACCTACGCATTTCCGCGGATTGTTTGTTGGTGTGACGTGTAAATATTAATTTCTTGACTGGGAAATGTTACCATTACTCATCGTGAACGAACTATCATGTGTCAGAAGAACCAATATAATTAAATCTTGTAAAGTAATGTGGAAGGTTACGATGCCAGCGCATTGATAATCATGTCACGACATTTCAACGAAATTTAAAACATCGAAAAATTTCAAGCAACCATTGCAATTCAAGTTGCTCTCTATTGCATTCTCAATTAAAACGACAACTAGCCAACTAAATTTTTTTCGAAGGAGGGTAGAATGAAAGTTGTGCAATATTTTTAACGCGACTAAATGCTGAGAGAAAATAAATCAAGTTATCCTCTTCGTGCAATTTTCCAGAAAATTGATTTGCTCTCATTGGCTGAAATTTACATGAACACGATCAGCGTGTAATAATTATATCGGTATAATTAATTCACTACACCATCATCGAGTTTCATTTCCATACCCGTTAAAACGCATATTTGTGTCACAGGGGTCACATCACCCTTGTTATTATCGATGCGCGAATACACATGTCGAAAAAAGCAACCTTGAAAATTTAATTTATGGGTATCCAATACAACCTCACTTTCAATCACATAGTGCACTATTACAGAAGTAATCTCGTTTAAAATAAATAATGTTATCGATAACGACGTAATTATAATAAGTAAATCATTATTATTTCGTTCATAGACGTAGGTATTCACCTAATCGTAAAAATTCTCGGCTCGATATCTCTCATCAACGTTAACCGTTCATTCATCGTACATTACTGGTGCATCGTTACTATGACAAGTATCGTGAAATTTTTGTTGTGCCTTTTGATATCAGTGCATTTCGTTAAATGTAAGTTGACCATTGTCGTTCTTGTTTTGTCTCTTATTCTAATGTGATTTCAATACTTCCGAGTTTTTATAATGGAATTCCCGATGTTCAGGTGATTTAGAATCTTTATTTGAAAAATGCTGTAGACTGGGTAAAAATAAATCCTTGGAGACGTTAAAATGCGAAAGTAAAATTCGAACACCAATACCAGAAGTGACCGTCGAACAACGAGGTATACTTCGTATTTGCGTCAACGAAAAAGCGAATTAATTATTATCAACATGAAAAAGCTATTTCAGTCAACCTATGTACATGTACAATGGATTCATTTTGTTAAATTATAGTATTAGGTTATAATATGATGTACTCTTGCCATGATTTTGACCGAATTTAATAAAAATTCAACTCCAAAATATGATCGGAATGTAAAATTTTTTAAAAATTTCAAAAAAATTCAGTTTTTTGAAAACTTCAAAAAATTCAGTTTTTGAAAACTTTGAAAAAATTCAATTTTTTGAAAATTTTGAAAAAATTTAATTTTTTGAAAAATTCGAAAAAATTCAATTTTTTGGGAACTTAGTATTTTGAACTGAGATTTGAAAAAATTAAACAATAATAATCTACCTTTTTTTTCCTGATTTTTTTTGGGATTTTTTATTTGTTGCCTAAAACCATAAATATAAGCAACCAAACTACATTACTTGGAGCTGAATTTTAGTGAAATCGTGGTTAGACTTGCAATCAATTCTGAAAATTTCTACACATCTACGTCAATATCGAAGCTCAAGATCCCCACCTACATCATAGAAAACTGAGTAAGAAATGGATTTTTGGAATCTTGATTCATCAGCCCACCTTATCACGTCACTAATCAGGACGAATCAAATGGGAAGCAGGTAGCTTTTTCTTTTCAGTCTTTTGAAATTTTGAAGACAATAAACCTTCGCCTTATTGCTTCCAATACCGAATGTGGAATTGAATTCGGAATATGTTATACTTTTCGCTGGAGTGATGATTTCAGCGTATATTCATCGAGTTTGATCCATACGAGGTTCTTCGTGTTATCCTTAAATTTTGACCATTTCTCATTTTGATCTAAATTCAAGTTGCCATATCATGATCTCCAACAACACAAAGTTTGAGTTCGCGAGGCAAATTTTATCAAGAGATATAGAAATTGCATGACTCACAAATCACTCACCTAATTGTTTTTTGCTCTAGCTCACTTCCAGGCTTGCAATTTGTCTTAGGAACTCGAAGTTCGGATATATCCTTTTTCTCAACCTTCTCTATCGTATGATGCCATGAGGGAAAATATCAAATCATGTGGATCCTTCAAGTCCGAATGCACAACTATTCTAAGTCAGATCCAAAATCTAAAATAGGGTTTCTAGATGCTGATGTATGAAAAATCGCTAGCATAGGGACTTGGAGAGAAGAGATACACCCATGAGGAATCACCAATACGCCTCCACAGCCAGAAGAGATCTTACTCCTGGCATTGAAATGAAGATAAAATATCTTAAAAGTGAATTCTCTATTCAAGCTGTTCATTAGAGTCGGCCGAATTTCGATTTTTCTTTAAGAAATTTAAAGAGAGGGTTCACAAATGTTGCTAAATAGCCTCGAAAAAATTGCGTAAAAATTTCGCGCCACTAACTCAATTTTTACACATCGCCTCGCAATGAAGTAAAAATGTTCAAAAAAATCTATAATTATTCATATAATTAAATATTTTTCGAATTCTCAAGTTATATTTTGTCTTCCAAGTAATGAAAAAAATTGTACCTGTTAATTTTTCCTTTTAATTTAGTAGTTCAAAACCACATGAAATTTTTTTCAAAATCAATAATTCTGGTTATATCAACAAATGAACGAGAAATCGATAATTGGTTAGTCATCTGAAACGCATGGACCTTATTTAGATCTTATCGGATTTAAGATGCAAAATTCGATCGATTTTTATTTTAAGAAAATTACGAGTCAACTTTGTTCACTAATAATACAGAATGGAAATCTCGTGACTCGCACATATGGCAAATAATACTTGACGTTTCGGCGAATTCATGTGATTCACAGGTTTTGCTCTTTCTATAGTTTTTATTGTGGCAGATTTTTGTTTCACAGGAGTTTCTAAAGTTGAGTTTCTTGATGCTAAAACGTCTATACAAAGTCATTTTGAAGCAAAATGTGATATTTTAGAAATCTTTATGGGGTAAAATTCGAGCATATTTTGGCTCTTGAGTCCGAAATAGCCAAGCCCATACCGAGCAAAGAACTGTTAAACTTATCGTTCATTTTTGAAAATGACCGAAATTGTTGCTTTAGAAAAAAAATTAAAAAATTGTTTAGACCCACAAAATTAAAAAAAAAATTAGCTGTTAAAATTTTTTCAGTCTTTATGACAAAATATGATTTGGAATGTGAAAAAAATTCAATTATTCGAAAATTAGTTTTTTCTTTACATTTTGAAAATTTTAAAGCTTTGACTTCATTTTGTGACTGTTTGAAAATTGAGTTAGGGAGCTAAAATTTTTATGATGTCCTTTAGCAACTATTGTAAGCAGGCCACTAGGGTGCCACTTATTATATATATTAAAAAAAAATTGCGCCTAGGGTTTGGGACTGGGCTGAATTTTGTTAGAATGGACCTCAAGATATTACATACAAATTTTCAGCTCATTTCATTAATATTAACACGTGCCGCAACCTCCATCAAGTTTTTAAGTATCATATATGTTTTCACTTATAAGAAAAACATACATGATTTAAAGGCTTATGAAAAAAAAAGTGATATACTTCACGAAAAAGTTAAAAGCAAACAGTAACCGAGTTCTATACATGATATTTGTAGTCTTACTGGTTTCCGGTTATTGGTTAGATTTTCCTTATTTATTATTTTCATTTTAAAGAGTGATTTATTTATTAAATGGTTGTAGCTAATCGGCGCAATTTGAAGTCAAATTACTGGGTCAAAACTACCTAGTAAAGGGGATGTACTCAAACTTCTTTTTCATGATTTAAGAATGCGAAAGTTCAATTTAGTAGATGGTGTTTCAAAGCCAGAATACCAACTTAACCTGATCATAAAGTTAGGGATAAAATAAAAAAATTATACGAAAATGATCAAAAATTACAAAAAGATAAATCGCGACAAACAGAGGCAGTTAAAAAAAAAGGAGCAAGATTTTGTTGCCTCTCCAGATAACCTTTTTGCTGTAGCAATTCAAGACGCCTTGGAAAGCATGAAAAGAAGAAATGAGATGTCAAAAAAATGCTCCCCAACCCGGAACTTCTCCTGAGACTAGTTACTTTCATAAATAGAAAAGTCACGATTGTTACTTAGTAAGTTGTTTTATGGGACAAATTGTTTTTAAATCTGTTTTTGGTTCTTTGGATTTTCGATGAATCTGACATTGAAGAAGTCAAAATTGATGATTATGATCAGGGTTGAGCGTTTTAAACGAAAATGTTTAAAACATGTTTTAAACACTAAAAAAAAAAAACAAAGAAATTTAAAACAAAATTCTGTTCAAAATGTGTTTAAAACTTTTTTTTTTAAACATGTTTTTTATCTTCCTCATTTTTTCTTTAAATTTACTGTATTTAACCAAAGAAATACAAATAAACGCTAATTACGAAGAATTTTCTACTTACTAAGTTGTAAAGGCATCTTCTAGATTTTGAAATTTTTTTTCAAATTTCCATTTTCAAATGTTTTGAACTTTTGAGAACTTGAAAAGTGAAGGTCATCAAGAGTACAATGGCTAGCTAAATGTGAAATTTTGAATTTAATTTTTATGGAATGGAATAAGGTGATTCATTTGAATTTGGTCAAGACTCGCGACAGGTGTTAGACGACAATATTATTAAATGAATGGGAATGCTTGCTGGGTTCTCCATGCTCGTAGTGCTTAGTGCGCAAGTGAAAATTTAATAATTATGGTTCTTAATTTTTTCTTATTCAATTATGAAGTTATGGTGAGGAGCATAAACATTATAAATTTAGAATAGTTGAATATTAAAAAAAAAAAAAAAAAAAAAACAGATTTAAAACTGTTTAAAACTAGTTTTGAACAATGTTTTAAACACGTTTTTTTTTAATGGAGGTTTTTTGTTTTAAAAACGAAAAATCTGTTTTTAAACAATAAAAAACCGTTTTTTGTTTTTTATTATAAAAAACGGTTTTTTAGCAACCCTAGATTTGTACCATCATTATTTGAATTTTTTAATTTTTATAACATGTATAAAACTTTGGTTGATCTGCGGCACGTGTTAATATTATTTTTGAGAGCTGAAACTTTAGGAGCTTCATTCCCTCTCATATTCCAACGATTTTAAGGGCGGTCCCAAAAAAAAAAAATCAAAAGATGAAACTAAGTGGCACCCTAATGTCGATCTATCGCCAACTCTCGTAAATTTTATTTATGTATACGTAATTTATATATACTAATGATTAAGTCGCTTTTTCGTTTTTTTCATACAACGTTATCCTAGTAAATGGCAGAAATATATATTATTTTTTTCCCCCATTAAAACCAGGTATTTGCTTGTCAGTCGTCGATTTATGTTGCATCCAGCATCTTAGGTAGGGGCTTATTTTACCACATTTTATAATCGATAATACGAAAAAATCATAACACTTTGCTATCGTTGCAGAGAAAATGCCTGCGCAAGTGGTAAATGGACGGCGAAACAGAATAGAAATTGTAACATTGCAAATAAAACCGATGAAGACATAACTTACAAAGTAGGAAAAGATTTATTTTTTTATATTTACATCTTATACTCTTATTGATATTTCTTTGTTTGTACAACGTAACGTACATATTTATTTATACCAGCATTTTATTAAGGTGGGGCTTACTTTGTGAAGGATATTATTTCCCTCACCACCCTTAGAATGTCCGTTTTTTTTCTCTCTTCAAAATGACTCCTAAAGCATTAAAATTTTTCAATTTAAATATCGATAAATTTGAAGTGCACAAGAAAAAGAAACATATGCGTTATAGTTTTTACAACTTGGGGAAACATTGCCAATGATTAAGTCTTCTAAATGCGTGCAGCACGGCAAGATTTCACCTGTAGCTTGAATTCGCATAAATAAATTCATTGGAAAAATTCATCATTCCTAAAGAATGAAGTAATATACTATACCTATAAATATTACGATGCTAACATAATTTTATCTGCAGTTTGGACTTTTAATATCACATTCTACGTAAAATGCAGAATATAGTTTATTCAGAATTCCAATCAATTTTTAATGTAACAAAAATTTCCGAACAAAAGTACGATAACTAATGAAATTAAGACGATAGAATGACTAAAAAATGAATAATCGGAAAATTAACTTGATTTTCAATAAAACGAGATTATCATCATTAATGGAATACGTAACGTGTTTTACACGTATGATATCATTACTTATTAGCTGAGAAAGTCCAAATCTTGGATAACGCGTTTTCAATCGTATTAATTATAAGTAAGCATAAAAATTGAATGTTTTTTTTTCTCGATAATACAAGATGTTACTGATAAATAATCAACGATAAAAACAATTGAATGATGTGATTTTATGTTACTCATATAGCAGAAAAACCCAAACAACATGAACGAAAACAATGTTTGAATAAAGTACATTATCATATCTTGATCTATTGATTCGGCGTGTGCAGTTTACATCAACGTGCATAACGTGTGATGTAATATTATTGATTTAAAAGTGATAAATGTAGAAATAGGAAAGAAAAAAACATAAATCATTAGAAATAATCAAAATTCATTTTCTTAAATTAAAAAATTAAATTTATTTTCTTCAAATAAGAAATTAAAAATTTATTTTAAAGTTTTAAAAATTATTTTTTTAATTTTTCAAAAACAATTTTTCAATTAAAAAAATTATTTCTTTGAATAAAAAAACTTTCAAAATTCATTTATTCATTTTTTTTAATAATAATAAATTTTTACGGTAATACTGTATATTATCCGATAATTTTAGGCTTGAAAATCAATAAAGAAAACCATACACAGCTACGTACTACAGTCTGAATTCATCATATATTTCCTGCATATTTTGCAACCCATAAAAACAGTTTTGAATGCATAGGAAACGACTCAAAATTTTTATTTTTGAGCTCATATGAAAGAACAAGACATGGGCACCAACATCCAAATTTCAGCTTCTTAAGTGTATTTGAAGGTTATAGGTTGGAGCAGAAAACGGCTTCTTTAGGAAGTTTTGAGTCATGAAATTTCTAGAATCATCCACATCATCTCATCAAATCGACCCGCAAATGTCAAACTTCATATATCAGGTTAGTAGGTAACCAGAGTATGACATCTTGCATTTGGGTCGAAGACCCAAAACGGTGCATTTTCAAAATCTGGAAATAACTTGAAGAGTCTCAAGCTTCTATACTCTTGAAGAATATGGCTTGGTATAATTACTGTATGGCAAGAAGTACAACATTCATTTTAAATTAAACTTTTCAAGTAGAGTTGGAACGCATTGGGAGAATAGGGGGGGGGGTCAAGACTTGGTACCAGATGTAGCTAGTAGATATGAACGGGTTACAAAGTTATTTGTAAATCTGAACAAGACCCGATTAAAAATTCAGCTCCAGTAATGCGGCATGGCTGCGTATGTTTTTTTAAATTTAATCTGAAATATCAAAACAATGTTCTCGTTTTTCTAAATTAATGTTTTGATAAAAAACATTTGTTTTCAATTTTTTTTCAAAATAAATTTTTATATTTAAAAAAATCATGTACTTGAATAAGATGTTCCAAGATTCATTTTTATTTTTTTAAATAAAATTTCAAATGAAAACAATTTTTTACATTTTTTTAAATTATTTTTTCGAGTAAAAATTTTTTTTCAACTAAAAAAAAATATTTATTCAAATAAGAAAATTTCAAGATCATTTTTTGCATTTTATTTTTCAAAATTGAAACATTTTGCAATTTCATTTCCGATATTGTAAGGTTTGAAATTGGAAAAATAAAAGCTTAGATTAGGTCAATATTATGTAAAGCGTATGCTGTAATACATATTATGGACTACATAAAAATATTAATTAATGCTCAAGGAAAGAGAAAGAAGAGAATGTGTGGGAAATTCAAGAGGTAGGTTATTCGAGGCAAATTTTGTTACATGAAAGCAGGATATCTCAGCCCTTTTAATATAATGAGTAAAAAAATATCATTACTTTTGCTGCGTAATTGTTGACTATCAAACAAAAGGAACAATACATTTAGCGAAACATCCTATGTACACACATAGTATTACGGGGTCTATTTTTTCGTATACATTAATTTAATGGATAAAAGAAACAATATGTAATTAATATGAAACTCACTCTTATATCAATGTGTTGAGAATCTTTGTTACACGAAAATTAAACTAAATACTGAAAAAATTATTTTCTGCATTTTATAAAATTACATAATTACAGAATGATATTGGTATTTATCACTCAAATTCAAAAAACTCCTAAATTTTGAAAATTTTGATAAATAATTTTTTCGAGAGTTTTCATCAGAAAAATAAACCATTTCTTTAGATAGTGATTTTAAAACTAAACAAACACATTTCTGAATAGTAAACGAAAAAAAATCCTACTTCACTTATTAAGTATCACTTTATAGTGTGTACTCTTTACTAATGGTTTCAAGTCAAAAACAAAAACTAAAGACAAACACAGAATCTCCTCAGATAATTTCTTTAAAAATAAAATCTCTTCAAACTCACCTCATTGTTAACCAATTTACCACAAGTATTAATCCATTATCACCTTGACAGTACTGTTGCGAATCTTGTAAACTTGGTATTATTACAAAATCTATGTCGATGGATTGTAAGCCAAGAAATTTCGATTTTCGCTACCCTTGGCAAGAAGTTTACGAAACTTGCTGCGAAGAATATACAGCAGCGCCAATGATTACAACTAGGATAAACAGCCCGACTCTAGGTAATTGACTTTTTAGATCATTTTTTTGGCATAACATTGGTAGAGATTAATACGTTGAAATCGTCGACAGAACCAGTCAACATCTGCGAATTAACTTCGCGGCGAACTTTGTTCCCAGATTTGTGTCCCAGTTGGAGGTTCGTACAAGTGCCAGTGCAGGCCGGGCTTCGTGTTGATGGCTGATGGCAAATCGTGCAAAGCAGATAACTTGGAAGATAGGTACACTATACACTGTACACTTAATTTCAACGACCGAAATTTCACAGCATCAAATGATTCTTTTTATTTACCTAGTTATTTTGCTTAGATGCAAAACATTCAAAATGTGTGATCAAAAGTGTTTCGATAATGGAGAAAGCGTAGAATGTTCGTGTGAGCCAGGATATGAGTTATTAGCAGACAACAGAACTTGCGTCGGTAGGTATACCAGATCATCTGGTGATCGACCATTAATGAATACCCATCGACATTGTTGAATATTTTTCTTTAGATATAAACGAATGCAATTTGAAAATCGACGAGTGCTACACTTCGGGACAAATCTGCAGAAATACCAAGGGCGGATATGAGTGTGTCGGTAATTCCGTAACCATGGGTAAGCTAAAATTCTCAACTCTTGACACATATCGATTTGTGCCACACTAACCTACATTTGAGTGACTAATATCAAAGTGAACGGAATTTTTATTCAAGGGGTTAACGAGAAACCGACAACTCTTCCCAATGCTTGTCTTATCGGATACAGATACGATATAAGGATTGGTCAATGTTTAGGTACTTGTATTAATAGCTTAGAACTTTTGTAAATTTATTTTTCGTGCACTCGGTTCCCATCACCGATGCTGTAAGTTTGCATTCAATACGAGAGTTTATCTGAGTAAATCACAATTTCAGATATTGACGAATGTAACGAAAGAAATCCGTGCGATAAAACCAGGGAAACTTGTTTAAATACTCCGGGAAGCTATCGTTGTCTTCCGAAAGTAACTAATCGAAATCTAGTACCGCAATCATCAGTTTCCATACCATGTCGCATCGGTTACTTATTCGATAATCGAACAAACAGCTGTGTAGGTAAATAGACAAACGAACGTTATTTTTTTTCGTCTGGCGGTTCCTTCGTTAAATGTGATCATTCCAAGTCCAACATGTATTCTCACATAAGTGATCCTTCGAACCCGTTCTTCGTCTGAGAAGTTGTAATATAATGATACCCTCACCTGAATGAAAAACAGACCCTGATTAGGTATTGAAACTTTCATGTACTTGTGACTAAAGAGTTGTTGAAGTTATAATTTAGAAACATTTTCGGAGCCATTGTTAATTTTTCTTTCTTCAGTAACTTGGAGTGATTAAACATGAAATAAGGTATTATGTATGTAGAATTATTTTGAACCAAGTCCCAATATGGGTAACAAGTGATCCCCCCCCCTCCATTTCTTTTTCACCAATGTTTAAAGTAACAAAATAAATTAATGTAGTATTATAAAATGTATTTTTCCAAATTCACATTTTCCATTCTCCCTTTCTTCAGGCTCATCTTACTTCTTAAAATCACTATAACTCCAAATGGTTTCATTTAATTTCCGATATCTTAAGTGCCAGTTTTAGAATCGCTGCTTAGGAGGAGGGGATAGTTCAAAAAAATTCAAGTGGGATATTTAGTAAATTGTTTAAAATTACGAAAAAGTTGATATGTACCAAAAAAATTATTGGGGTTATTTCCGCTCGATACATTTTTAATTATAAAAACATTTAAAAAAGAGCTCAAGGAAGGAGGGGAGTAAGACGCCCACCACACCCCTAAAACCGGCTATGAATTTCTTTCATCTAAATGACGGTGAAACAAATCCCCTACACTTTTTGTTACAATAATAAGTTCAAAAACTGAACTCCTTGGTGGTACAAGTTTTCAAAAATATCTATAAAGATGCGCGTTTTTCTTTTTTTATTTACATAAAAAACTAATAATGAAAGCTGGTGAAAAAACCAAATGAGTAAATTCAAAATAGCAGATCAATAATCACCGGCAATGGTGGAAAATACGCATTTTTATATCAATACTTTTTCATCGAATTGACCATGCTGATGGTGGGAATCATCCCAGCGCGAGAATTCTTATTTTTTTCTTATTCAGATTTTTTTTTTATTTAAAAAAAAATAACAATTTTTGTTAGGTTTTTAAAACCAATGATTAATTTTTTTTTTCAAAATTAAATTTCAAGTCAAAAATGATAATTTTTTCAAATAAAAAACTTGAGATCCTTTTTTTATATTGAATTTTTTTTTCTATTCTCCAGCCTTTTAACTATAAGTATGTGACACGTTAATAAAAGAAAGGAAAAAAGATTTTTCCAATTTTTTAAATTACTTTTTTTTATTTTAAACATTATTTGTTTCTTTTTTTTTTCAATATTGAAAATTTTTTAGGACAGTATTCATTTCCAATGACTTTAAACATGAAAACTGTAAAATAACTCCTTAAAAATACTACCGTTTAAATTTTCCATACATACATAATGTTTGCGGCATATTTGAAGGTCATGAATGCATAGTTTTGTAGACATAATTATTTTTGTTTCAATTCTTCGAAATTGATTTTTCAACTTGAATTAAACAATTATTTAAAAATTTATTTTTTTTTTTTAATTCAATTTTAAATTTAAAAAAAAAAATATATATATTTTTCAATTTTTTATTTCTTTGAAATTGATTTTTCATCTTAAATAAAATAATTACTAGTAAATTCATTTTTTTAAATTCAATTTTAAAATTTAAAAAAAAAATACATATTTTTCAATTTTTTATTTCCGTGTAATTGATTTTTCATCTTAAATAAAATAATTACTAAAAAATTCATTTTTTTAAATTCAATTTTAAATTTGAAAAAAAATATATTTTAACTTTTATTTCTTCCAAATGAGTTATTGAATTAAAAAAAAAATTATCACAATAAAAAACGTTACATCAATTTTTAATTTTTTGTTTTTTGATTGAATAAAATTTTTTATTTATTTTGAAAAATCCAATTTTTTAAATTTATTCTTTTGAGAAAAATATTTTTTTGAATTTTTTATTCAAAATAAAATTTTTAGTATGCCTAGTCAATAGTCATTTCGATTTTCAAGATGACAAAATACTAATATGCCAGCTTTAGAGTGATCATGGAAGTACAACTCAGCTATAAAGAATCCAACCTTGAACTTGAAGTTCATTCATTTTTATCATCGTCGTTATGGTGATAGTTTTCGTTTGCGCTAGAATTATTTGCTCATTTCTTCAGTTTATTCCTCAACATCAATTCTTTACCTAAAAAAATCATTTTCAAATTTCAACGTTCCAATTATTTTTTTTAACGCTTTAAATTAATAAGAATCAATCATCACATTGCTTTCAACTTGTTCGTCTGGCAGAATTCCCATTTCAACTCCAGTGTAAATAGCTGCAACTGAGAACATAATTCCATCAATATATTTCCGTAGATTACAACGAATGCAAAGAAGAAGACCCATGCAGTAGTTACGAAATTTGTGAAAATCAAATTGGCAGTTTCAATTGTAAATGCAAAATAGGATTTGAAAGGGACAACTTGACTGGAGCTTGCGTTGGTGAGATGATTCGCGCACAACCACTCCAACTCAATATGCTATCCATGTAAGTTGTAAACAAAACCTGAATTTTTTTTTTAGACATTAACGAATGTCAGTTGCGAAGACATAATTGCGAACCGACGCAAAGATGCGATAATACCATCGGATCGTATCAATGCCACAGAAACAGCCCTTGCGGAACTGGCTACACATTGAATGCGCAAACAGGCGATTGCGAAGGTATTTCCATCATTTAAAAATGTGCTTCTAACCATAAGATCAATTCACCATTTAGACGATACAACGATTTATTTCAGACGACGATGAATGCGCCTTAGGAATGGACGACTGTAACAAACTGGGTCCTGACTGGGTATGTAGAAATATAATAGGATCGTTTCGATGCGAAAGAAAACGCTGCGTAGGTACTGACGTGAACTGTATCAAAACGACTAGCATCAAATGCCCGCTCGGATACGAATTACACAACGATGTGTGTCGAGGTAAGGCGTCGTTCAATTTTCATTCTCCATCTGACCAGCTGGCTAGGCCACTATGGACCTTTATATACTATACTGCTAACCCTCAGATATTGACGAATGTAAGCGGAAAAATTTATGTCGCTCTGACGAAACGTGCTTGAACACCGATGGCGGTTACTCGTGTATAAGAAAGCCCAGCTGCAATTCAGTCGGCTTGAGATATAATCAAGATCAAACCCAATGCATTGGTTGGACACCCGACACTTATACTTGAATAATTAATACTATTTCTCGTCAGATACATAGTGGTATTCGATTTCGCAGATATCGACGAGTGTAAAGAACAACCGACAGTATGCGATCATCATTGTATCAATACATGGGGTTCGTTTAAATGTACCTGTAATTATGGATATGTTCTACATAATGACAGTAGGTAAGACTAATATTCAGATTCGCTCTATGATACTTCTTTTCTCAACTAAAATTTCAAAAAAATACAAGCAACCACGTTGTATTACCAAAGCTGAATTATCAATCAGAGCTTGGACAGAATTTGCAAATAACGTACCTATACGTATAGTTAACCTTTTTATTTATGATGCCAATAACCACAAATAGCATCGAGTCTGAAGACTCCCACCTTACTCTTTTAAAATCACTTAAGAAGTTTAATTTAGTATTTATCAGGAATCGTAACTATAAGCTCGTATTGTTCCTCAAGCCTCTCTTAAATATAATCATATGCCATTTTGAATCCAAAATAATCGAAATTCAATAGGTGATACTCTAGTCTTAAACAAACTTCACATACAATATTTCATTCTCTTCAATACATTTTATGAGAAAATAAAAACGATTCATGAATTTTCCCGACTTGATTTCGCCTCCAAAACCAACTTTTTTCTCTAGCTTCTCTTCAAACATACTAGTCATTAGAGTTCACTTTTTTACATGACACCATAATCAAAAATTTTAGATTTTCCACTACGTCACTGCATTTTAAGGACAATAAGCCATTCTCTTACCCTCCAACAAAATGTGTGAAAGCGAATTTCGTATATAGCATGATAAGGTGTTCTCAAAAAGTGAAGGGGCTGGTCACGATTGTTGCTAAATGAACTCAAAAACACGATATAAAAATTTCAGCTTTCCGACACAATTTTAAGATCGTCCTGAATAAAGTCAAAAATTTACATATTTTCAAAATTTTAATTTAAAAAAATATAATCATTTTAATTTTAAAAAATACAAAAAATTTCAATTAAAAAAATTTAAAAATTTTTAGTTTAAAAAAATAAAAATTTTCCATTAAAAAAATTTTTTAAATTTTCAAAAATTCCTTCAAAATTTATTTTTAGTAGTTGGGGAAAAAAATCTTAGTGAAGTTTTCAGACGAAAAAATAATTCATTCGATGCTAGTGAAAATTTCACAATATTAGAATTACTGGCTACACAGGTACAAGAAATTTTCAAAAATTTTTTTCCAATGGGCTTTTAGAGGTTGACAAAAAAATTAGTCAAGTTACCGGGCCAAAAAATAATTGATGCAGAGTCGGCGAAAATTTCGTAACATTGAAATATCGCGATAACTTTTCGACCTCCTTGTAGCAGTCTGAGTTTTGATCCAAGAAGAATAGCGATGGCCGAGAAAGGCGCAGAAACTCAAACTGCATCTTTTAAGTGCTAAATAGGGTTTCTTTCACCATGTTGACTGGCTAAAAAGCCCAAAAACAGCATTTTTTCAAAAGAAAGTTACTTTGGGGACTTCCTACTCCCCTCCCCGTTCACCTAGGAAGCTAAAAATTTTTTTAGGAGGTCTCTCACTTTAAGTAAACCACCTTAACGAATTTGGACAAAATCCAAAATATGTTTTTTTTTACTCCACTCCTAATGCATAAATATTAGTACACTATAAGGTAGGATTTTTTAACGTGCTGTGCATAGCAACTATGGCTAGAGCCACGGTTTGTAATGATTATATAAATTTAATTAAGCCGCAAAATTTTTTAAGAATTATTATCTTATTTACTCGGTTACGATCATCCGAGAATATGATTCTCAAATGATTAGACTGAAGATGTAAGTATGTCAGAGGAGATTTAGTAATTTGGGCATTCAATAAGAATATGAAGAACAAATACAGGAATATTGCATGTATTACAGAAAGGGGCGTGTTACTCGTGAAAAAGGTGCTGATGAGTAAGCAACAAATAGCCAGTTTGAATTAATGAGTAGGGTCGAAGATAGACGATTTAGTTGCTCGGATATTTTTTAGGGAGAAATAGAGTTTTTAATGTTTTTCAATTTATTCGAGCTGAGAATATTAGATAAAAAATTTTTAATTTTATATTCCTATGGATTTTGCATGAAGTATGAGATCACTCAAGGGGATGGGTACTATGCTGTCTATACCGTTGGTATAAATGGCCTATTTGATAGCACTTTCGGCCAACTTGTTTCCTATTTTTGAGTATGGGAAGTGATAGGTATTTGGCATATGATTATTAATTACAAATGGTCTAAGCAACGATTTGAAGATCCCTCCCTCTCCCCGACCTCTTCTACCCAAATCTGGTGGATATCATTTTTTATTCAGAACTCAGCTAATAAAACTTGAATAATAACAAAATAACAAACACTGTTCAGATCTTGCATCGACATCAACGAATGTGAAATGTTCAAACACCTTCGACTCTGTATAGGCATATGCGCCAACACTCCTGGTTCCTATAAGTGCCAATGTCCTGATGGATACGTTTTAGATGTTAATGGAAAAACCTGTAATGGTGAGTATACTATAACATTCGGCTGTCGGTATTAATAACAAATTTTAGTCTTCAAATTTTTTTTAAAGTTTATGATGACTAAATGCATTTTAACTCTTTTGAAAAACATCAAAATATTTAAAATTATTATTATATCAATTAATGTTAATTTAAATTAAAATATATTTTTTTTAAATTTATAAATAATAATAAAAAATTATAAATAAAAATTTTTAATTAAATTAATAATAAAAAAAAAAAATCAATTTATTATAAAATTATGAATGAGTCTTCATAAAAATTAAACAAATTCGTATTAATAACAATCTTTCACCTATATTCGTCAGATATCAACGAATGTTCCACACGTGTATGTAACAAACCTGACGAAATCTGTGTAAATACCAGAGGCTCTTATCGTTGCAACACAATTACATGTCCTCCTAACTACCAACGCGATCCTGCTAATAATAAGTAGGCCACACAAATTTCTTCCTTCCTCTCGCTTACGTTCTATCATTAACGAGTAATTTTATCAACACCCTTTTTTTAGCCGTTGCATAAGAACAACTAATTTCTGCTTACTGGATCGAGACTGCTCGCAAAAGCCATTGAGTTACACGTTTACTTATATGACGTTACCGTCAAATACTCCAATGCCAATGAGCGGTCAATACAATTTATTCAAAATGAGCGGACCTTCGTCTCCTAAAACAGCCACCTACTTCTCCATGGACATGAAAGATGTACACGCTCCAGAAGAAATAGAAAAAGTAACCAAAAATCATTTCCTGCTGAATTATCCATCGGCTAACGAGGCAATTGTGTCGTTGATTCGTTCTATACAAGGACCGCAAGATATCGAAATAAATTTAAAAATGGAGTTCGTCACAGATGGCATATATAACGGATTTTCCGTACATAAATTATTCATTTACGTTTCGCAATACGATTTTTGAGATAAATTTGATCTCTTTTCTCGATAAATGATGCCTTAATTGTTATAATTATAATCTTTTATAAATTTATTTTCTATTAAAACATCATGGCTCTTTTATAGATATTCATTTTTATTTACCATAAAAAGTACCAGCAAATAGATGTGCACTAGGGTGGGCCAAAATTCGTTTTTTGTTTTTCGAAAAAGTCAAGAAGACTGAATCATAATGGCTGCTCAATTACCTCCAAAGGACATCATACAAATTTCAGTCCCTCAACTCAATTATGAATGCTCTTTTATTATACATTTTTGAAAATACAAATTTGATGCTCTTTCCAAAAAATTAAATAAAAAATGATTGACATCTCTTATAATTTATAAAAATAAGAGAATACATTTTTTTTGCATTCCTTTATGTAAAATATTTCAAATTTCCGATAATAATATTTTTTTTTAACCAAAAAATTTTTGAAGACTTCGACCTCATTTTTGCTGTTATTCCCAACAACATGGAGAATTTAATTTTTTCACTTTTTTAAATTTTTTTTTCAAAACTTTTTCCTCTTAGTCTCTCCGCTTCTCAGAAAAAAAATGAAAATGAAAAGAAAAGAGAACAGAGAATTAGGCACTACGTCGAGCCAAATTTTTCGTGTTTTTAAAAACTGGAGTTATCGCAATAGTCACTGAATACTCAAAAGGACATAAAAATTTCAGCCTACAACTCTATTTTTTGAACTCTCCATAAAGTTTAAGGTTTATAATTTTTGGATTTTCAAAAAAAAGAATTTTGGAACAGTTAAAAATTTTTTCACCTTACAAAGTTTTTTTTGCAATTCCAAAAGTGATAAAAAATTAGTTATTTTCATTATAAATTTGTCGTTTATTTTGAAAATAACCAAAATTATTACTTTTTGAAAAAATTTTAAAAACGGTTCACATCTCCGAAATGAAAAAAATTCATCAACTGAATTTTTTTAATCCTTCGGGAGACAAACTATGATTTCAAAACACGAGAAAATTTATTGCCAAAAATTGAAAACTTTTAAAACTTCCACTTTATTTTGAACAGTCTAAGCAACTATGATGACCTTTCCTCTTCACTTTTTGAAAAATTTAGAATTTAGTTCCCTAATGTAAACATTACTCAGCACTTAGTTACCAACTGAATTCTCAACTCTACCTACACGCACGCTTAGTTAGACAGGTATAAGAATACCATCATATCTATGAAGACTGATTGATTGATCGTTTGGTTGATTAACTATGTGTAAATAAATCACACGTATTGTTACGATTTTTTCACGGTCTCTTGGTTCGTATGTTATTAAAATTAAAATATTTTTTTCTTCTTATGCACAACAAACGAAATACTACGTGCTAATGACCATCGAAGTAAAAAAATCATCAACTTCGATAATACTTGTAACAATCAAAATATCTTCGTCATAGTCGTGCAACTGTGACTACAATAAGAAGAGAAAAAAAAATCCCAACGATGTATACTATTTTATCGCTGATGATATTATGCTCTAATTTTTGGTCAAGTACGCCTGCTGGAAGTAAGTATATACCATTTTATTCCTAATAATAGCCATACTTATTTGTAAACACGTTTATTGATTTTACTATAGCTGATATTCAAGACCATACATCGTGCTCATCAGCGACCAATTTCACAACATCTTTTAGCCATCCTTACTCAGTGCTGAAAGAAAAATATTACCAAGATGATGCTCTGGATGAATGCGACGAAACCACCGATTTCTCTGACATCTATCGTAAGCACCAGGTCGTTACTTCCAATACTTTAAAGAAGCTGATGATTCGTGGATTCCAACTACTGTGCGAATGGACGCGTCCTTTGAAGGAAAAATTTAAATTAATGAGTCACCCAAATCTCACCACACAATCATTTCGAATACCTGATTCACCATCCGAAACGGATTACTATCCCGTTGACATTCGCAATCTAACGGTATATCAATGGCCAACTCAACACGAAAAATTAAACGTCGAACCGAAGAACTTACGTTGTTTAACTACTTTCAAAGTGAGTACATCTAGTGACTCTAGACTAAGGTTACCCCTATCATTTGAGATACTATACTTATTTGGAACTGATCGTAAAATCGAATAAAAAAAAACGTCATATTATCATTTAAAATAAAAGAAAAAAATTAATAAAATGAATGAATAAAACTTTACATCAAGAATAATGGATTGAATTAAATTAATTAAATCCAATACATTATTTATTTCAACCCTGAAGGATTACTACATTTAAATAAATGTGAAGTATTAATATGAATAATAATTAATAAAGATAGAATTAAACAATAAAAGGGATATAACGTTGCTAACCCCTTCATGACTACAGACCACACCCAATACCAAGTCTGAAAACCCCTAATCTATCCCTTCTAAAGTCATTTTAGAAGTTAAATTTACAGCAGATGCAATATTTCTTGCCATGTAATGTTCAAATGAACATCTATTTCTCAAATTATAGCCACTTTAAGATCTTTGATCCGCCATCTTGGATCCATTTTGACCCAAATTAAAGAAGTCACATTCTGGTCACCAAATAACCCTATTCACGAAGTTTAATCTTTCTAGGTCGATTGGGTGACGAGATATGAAATATTCATGAAATTTCTTACAGCAATTTTCCCTCCAAAAGCGTCTAATTCCTCTCCAAATTCACTTAGGAAGCTAAAATCAGAAGAAGTTGCTCACTTGGGCTCATTCTATCACATGGCACCGCAATAAAAAATTTTCGACATTTCGTGTATTCCCCTCATTTTCAGGTCGATAACCCCTCTTTCTCCCCTCCAACATCATGTATCGAAATGAATTGAGGTTATTATATACTCCTGATTCCCCATAATCATACGAGTTAATATCAGACTCTACTCAAATTTTAATAATCCAACATTTTGCACTCATGTTAATCCAAATTCAAGAGGTCATAGTCTGGTCACCAACTAACCCCAACCACGAAGTTTGACCTTTCTAAGATTATTTGACGAAATATGGAAAATTCGGAAATTACATAACTCAAAACTTCCTCAAAACGTTTTTCATTCTAATTTTCACCAAAACGCACTTAAGAAGCTGAAATTCGGATATGTTAGCGCCCGTGACTCACTCTTACATATGAGATCAAAAACAAAAAATTTGAGCAATTCGCCCTTTCTTCAGCCCTCCTCAAAATTCGAGTGATCCGCCATTTTGAGGTGTTTCCAAAAAACAAAATACAAATGGTTCGAAACGCAAAGATTTGAAGACCCACCCTCCCTCGAGCGCCCTTCTAAATCAGGTACGCCGTATATCTATCATAAACTCAGGTAAAAAATAAATTATTATGAAAATAATAACATTAAAAATCCAGAATCAGTGGCGGTTCCAGGATCGTTGCTGGGAGGGGGGTAGAGGTTCAGTTTCATAAAGTCAAGTGGAAAAGATAGTAAATTGTTTACATTACCAAAAAGTTGATTTAAACACCTAAAAAAAAAGCTCAGGAGGAGGGGGGTTTAGACAACCACCCCGCCCAAAACCGAATATGTCCAGAATTTATACATCATCTGTTCTGTACATATCTCAATGTAAGGTACAATTGTGATGTACATTCGACCAGAATTTACCTATCTTATCGAAATCTGAGAGACAGACCTCGCCAAGTTTCCTTGTAAATCTGCTTCGCATATTGTACCTTGAAAAATGAGATTCAGCTATTTGTCAAAATTTTAACTTCAGATAATAGCAGATTTCGTATTGCATGAATACGTTTTGGTGTTTATTTAGCATTTTCGACTCTCAAAATTATAATCAGTGGTTACCAATTTTTTTTTAATGATTTATTAAAATTGGTACTTTTCAATATGCATTGTCTCACTATTATGAGATTTTCAATTCATTCTCTCAAAACCAAAATTTCCATCTATAGTCGTGAAAAAAAAACTATATTCGGTACGAAAATTGTGGAAGCCCTGAAAATTTTTTGTAAGTCATAAATGAAATTCGAACTTCACGAATGAATTTTCTGACCAAAAACTCTCATGATTGTACAAACAATGAATTTTTTAAATTTTGGTTTTCTTATGATTTATAATGATGTTCCACTATTTTGCTCTTTTCTCCATATATTGTGCTCCCTTGAATCATACAATAAAATGGCCCAATGCCAAAAATGAGACTGCGGAACCCTAAGAACAGGAAGATATTTTTACGCTTGCTAAGTTCGATTTTGATGCCAAATAGTTCCTTTCAAAAAAAGTTTAAGGGTTTTTCAAAATGAGGGTATTTAAATTGTGTATCTTATAAAAATGTACTCGTGATATGATAGGCACGTGAAGTTTCATGATTTAGAAATTAATTTCTGAAGTTTGAAGTCGGCAAATTAAAAACCTCCCACATAATTAGACC
Organism: Phenacoccus solenopsis; assembly: GCA_009761765.1. Taxonomy (NCBI): domain Eukaryota; kingdom Metazoa; phylum Arthropoda; class Insecta; order Hemiptera; family Pseudococcidae; genus Phenacoccus; species Phenacoccus solenopsis. Next base: position 40,001 of record VFXL01000518.1, on the reverse strand, counting down.
ATGAAATCTTGGGTAACGAGTATATTTTTTATAGCATTATAAATGCATAGCGAACTTCAGAAATCGCATGCCAATAATGGGTACATATAAGAAACCTCCGGTATGTGTTCAGAAGGGTCACAGTAGTTACCCCATAAAACCCAAGAGCTCCGAGTGTGGAGGAAAATTTTTGGGAGGGTGTTTTACCCTCCCCCCATGAGTTTTTTTCGCATCATTTTGAAAAATATCAAATTTGAATAAAAAATAATAACAAATTCGGAATCTACGTCCAATTTCCGATCCGATGATACCCAACATGACGTCATTAAATATGGTAATTTCATCTACGCATTTCACGTAAAACGTAACTGCATTTCTCATTTCTCGTTGTTTTACAGTTTACACTACGAACACAAATTATAAATACCAACGCACCGCACCAACGAAGGTCACGCAGTGGCATATTGGTACTTGGTAGACTGTCTGGCGACACATCACGCGTGTAGCTTGTCACTCCTCACCGCATACCTTCCCCTTCCCCTCTTAAAAAAGGTTATTACTACAAAGCGAAGGTAGTCTAGTTCGAACAGCTGAAAATATCTTGCTTCTGCAGTGATCTCTTATTCATGAATAAACATTTTCGCTTGATGTAATCCTCGTATGTACTGTATACATGTGAACGCTTCCGTAATATTAAAATGGCCCATCCCCTGGATAGGGGCGCATTCAGTAAAAATATTTTTGCAATCCCTTACATACTTATAAACAATATATTCAACTATCTGAGATTTTCGAAATTTTGAACCCCCTTAAAGGCTCATGTTTTACTTGAAAAGGGTCGTGTTGGGTATCATCGGATCGGAAATTGGATGTAGATTCCGAATTTGTTATTATTTTTTATTCAAAGTTGATATTTTTCAAAATAATGCGAAATAACTCTTTTTTTTGGGAAAGGTAAAACACCCCCCCCCAAAAAAAAAAAATTTCCTCCCCACTTGGGGCTCTTGGGTTTTACTTGTACCCTTCTGAACACATTCCCGCAAGAAAACCTGCTGTTCTAAATTTTTTCCACTTTTATCATAAAATGCCCGGACTAAATACCTGAACTCTGTTTGGAAGGGTTAATGGCCGTTTTGAAACATCGAAAAATGTCGTTGAAACGTATGAAATTCGCATCATTCATCTGCAAGCACATAGTCACATGCATTTTGATGAGAATTTGATAATAACGATATTTCTATTTTTATCACGCAGACAACGTACGAAGCCAAGTCAAACGCTACGACAATATGCGGAAATTTACGAATAAATGACACATGGACTACCGACTTCACATTAACATATCACAACGTAAGCGTGACCGTATACGAAGAAAAACTCGTACGCAAAAGGGTCGTATTCTCAGTGTACCGATCAAAGAAGAACTCGCCTTCCAGAGTTGCACTGCTCAAAGTACTTCTTTGTCTTTACGCATAGACTTTGTTCTGAACGTACTGAGTCCTCGTTTGATGGAAGAAATCTTCGCAGCAGAACCTTCACCCAGACTTCGATACATCAGCCAAACGCATAATGTTAAAATCGCCCAAATGTACAAACGACACGTTTTACACTTCATGTGTACGGTATTCGTGGAGTACATGTCTTACAACTTCTCGCCGCCTTATAAACTACCATTAGTGTCCAACGATACGGTTGAACTAACAATTCATGGATTGGATAAAAGTCAATCATGTGGCTCCAATATGCAAATTATTAAACGCGGAAATCAACTAATAATGAAAGCTCATTTTCACGTTGAATTTTCCCGATGAAAGTAACGACACAGTGCTAGTTATCCAACGATCTTCGTCTTTAGAGCCCGCGTCGACTGTTATTAAAAAACTAATCTTGCGTTTAACCTTTTTCTCTAATGTTGAAGTAGAACACACTTTTCATCTGGCCAACGTAAGCACTCAGCTGGTCGAAAAATTTCCATCTAAGGATTATCAAAAATATTCCAGCCGCGTGAATCTCGTACTCGGCCAAATGGTCGAAAATTTACTACTAACGTGGATTCTTTTCGAGAATAATTATTAGATAAGAAATTCAATTCTCGAAGAATATTAATTTTTCTTTATGTTTTTTGTTCTTGATTTTTTTTTTTTTAATTTCTTAACATTGATTTCCCAATTTTTGTTGTTTTTTTTTTCATATTTGATTTTTTTATCGATAATTTGTATTAATTTTTTTCAAAAGCAGAAATACAGGATTTCCAAGTTTTTGTAGACTTGCCACTCTCTGTATCTGGAAAAAATAAAATAAAATAAAAAAAAAGAAGGAAAGAGAGGAATAAGGGAGGGAGGAGGAGTACGAATAGACAATAGACAATAGACAATAGACAATATATATTTGACAAAATACTAGATATAAAATTCTACAATGGTATTATACGGCCACCAGTACCCAAATTTGAGTGAGCGGTGCGCCGGCTCTCAAAACTCTAAATTAAAAAACAGAACAAAACAAAGCAAATACAAATGCCTATGAGCAAAAACAAAAAAAAATAGCAATAATATGTATAAATAAATAAACAAAAAAAAAACAAAAACAAAAGAAAAAGAAAATGAGGATGAGCGGCAAGAGGAAGGGGGTCTCTACAACAGACTTACAAGTATACAATTTCTAATCAAGCACACCATCATGGACAATCAACCAAGCAAATAACCAATACAATCATCCATCCACGATGGTCAACACATATTCACCAACCATTCTACGAAAACCAAACATACTAGCATCCTTGAGTCCCTGTGGCAAAGAGTTATATAGATAAGCAGCCTGATACCTGAACTGGGCCCGCGACTTCAGCCTCGCCAGACTGGGAGCGGGAACACACTCGACGTGCTGCGTCGAGTGCGCCCACCCTCAGAGAGAAACCAAAGGCAGCCTTATACCTGTGCATAAAAGTAAGCACCGTTACTAAATAAAGCTGTTTAACCTTGAGGCAACCAAGAGAGCGAAAAATAGGTAAAGAAGGTGCATTCCATCTTTCACCAGCCACTAACCTAACAGCCCTCTTTTGAAGCATAAGCAGTGGATGGATCCAGCAAGAAGCAGCATTCCCCCAAATCGCTATACCATACCTCAAGGTACCCTCAAAAACTGCCACATAGAACCTCCGAAGATGAGCTCGTGAAACCAAGCCACACAGATGCCTAATCAAATATACAATTTTACACAATTTATCCCTCAAAGCAAAGCAGTGTTCATTCCACGATAAGCAGGCATCCATCCAAACACCCAGATACTTATGCTTCGCAACCTGAACCAAAGGAGCACAGGAACACGAAGCATCACAATCACTTCTGTGAAAGAACACCTTACCAGTCAGATCACGAACATATCGGTTTTGCAAACCAAATACCATGAGCTCTGACTTCACAGCATTCACTTTGAGTTTCCGGTCAGCAAACCAAGCAGAAATCATTCTTAAATCATTATTTACAGCACTTATGAGCTCATCTTCAGATTCACCTGACACTACAAATACCGTGTCATCCGCGAATGAACTAACAGAGCCTCTCAAAGGTAAACTATGCATTCCATTGATAAAAATCAGGAACAGCAAACGGCCTAAGATACTACCCTGCGGCACACCACGGACCACAGGCACTTCATCACTCATACAATTTCCAATACGAACGCGCTGGGTTCTTCCACTAAGATAGGAGCCAAACCAGGAAGGAAGGAAGGAAGGAAGGAAAGAAGGAAGGAAGAAAGGAAGGACGGAAGGAACGAACGAACGAAGGAAGGAACGAATGAACAATGGAGGGAGGGAGGGAGACAGTTTGAAAGAAAAAAAGAAAGAAAGAAAGAAAGAAAGGGAGAGAAGGCGGGAGGGAGGGAGGGAGCAACGAAGAGGAAGGGAAGAAAAACGAGAGGGGAAAGAAGAAAAACAGAAGATAAGGATAAAAAAGGGAGAAGGAGAGAATGAGGAGAAAGGGGATAAGAGAGCCTATTCCTTAACATATAAACTGATTCTACCGTTATGAGAGAACTTCGATCCTTCATTGGCTTTGGAATGAAAAATTTTTAGTGGTCGTTGTCATCGAACACTTGGACAGTGCTTTTTTTCCTGTAAACTCTTCGAATGTTACGAAACTCCAGTTATTAATAATCTTTAATTTGGCTTCCACCACTTCCACGATCAAGCACTCCATAGTATACGTTCGTCGTTTCGCTCGTTACGAATGTTGGAAAAAATTAATCTTAAACTTCTACGAACGTGAGTCCAAATAAAACATTGACCAATTTGCAACGAGTTACAATTTTAATTGCCTTACTCCTCCTATGGAAAACAAAAAATTTTCAGACTTAAAACTACCTCAAAAAGCCATTTCGTCGCTCTAATGCCTTTTCATGTGCATTTATTTAGATTATATTTGAATGGTGGGTCGTTAGCTCACTCATCCAATTCTCTTAAAATTTAAATAAACCGCCATTTAATAGGGAATAGAAAAAAAAGAAACAGCTTCGGTATTTCCAAAAAGAATCCTATGGTCAGCGATTTTCATACGCAAGGAAGATAGTGATACTTTATTACAGAACTTATTCTATAAAGGATTGTCTTAATATCGCAATTAACATTTTTCTTATGAATGAAATATTTCATTGAAGACTAATTATTGTCTTTTCACTTATTATCATGAAAATACCTAATTTATGTAATTTATTTTTATTTTTTAAATAAATAAAGTTATAGAAAAAAATTATTTTCATTTTCAAACACGTTATGGACAACAACTGAGATTTCTGATCTTTTATCCACAACTGCCCGACACCGTACATGAAATTAGGAGAAGTGGACAATTTTTCTGTGTTTGATGATGTATACCAAATAAATTTTAATCTCGTAAATTTCATTGATTGAAGTAATCGTTATCCTCAATAATTTATTATTTCGATTAATTACTGCGATATTTTCTCATCGAACAAAACCAATACTACCGATCGCAACATATCAACAAGTTCAAAAACACACACGAACTCTCGGCTTTTGACTCCTAAAAATAAACTACCACCAATATAAACAATCGTTCGATCTTTTCCGCTTCTTATTAAAGATCAAGCAATAACAATACAAATAGATATTTCCACACATCGCATCGCTCGAAATTCAAAACATCTCGCACCAAGTAAGAACAGAAGATAGGGCATTCACAGCGAGATCCACACGATATACAGATTGCCCAATGACCAACTGACCATATGGTAAAGGTTTGCACAATTTTCTTCATTATAGTAAACAGAAGAAAAGAAAGCGACACTGTTTCCAAATTCAATGATAAATATTTATTTTCAATTTTTATATTGGAAACAAAACACCGTCGCATATTAATACACCATTCAGATGCCGAATTTAACCAGTACTAGTATATTTGTCTAGGTTCAAAGCACGTATATTTTGTCGAGCGACAAAAAAATTCTTTTCAAGCGCGCCAATTGTTCGTTCATTGTTTGAAAAAAAATACTGAAACGAGTATTATACGCGCAATAATTTATATTGAATGATTTTTTTTGTGTGTGTGAAATTTGTGGCTTTGAATTCAACGGGTACTTTTTCATTTCACGAGTCTGCAGTTGGAGTTACAATATTCGTTGGAGTGTGAGTCTACGCTAGGTGAAGGTGGAAGTGAGCATTGAACAAAAATTCACAAGTGAGTAACCTTTTATCTGCATACCTCTGCTTCATAATAAGCACAAAGACATTCACAGTTGACTCGTTCATTTCAGATGGAACTTTTTAGCCAAATTTACTTGTACGCGATAACCTTAGCGTTATGTACAGCCGACTCGGACCCATGTCAGCAGTACAATATGACTAAAGTAATTTTTTCTTATTCGTATTTATAGCATTTAGAATTTTGGGTTTTTTCGAGAATTGAAATTTTGAAGGAAAAATAACAGATGAATTACAACCAGAAAATGTGAAAAAAATTAAGTTCACATAGTTGACACCTGCCAAAACAGATTGAAGTTTTTCAAACAAAAATTTTAAAATTTCCAAAAAAAAAACGATTCTCGTGAAATTCAAAATTTTTTGCGTTTAAAAAAAGGAAAATATTGTAGTCTCCAACTTTTTTGTAATTTAGCTCATTCAAACCTTTTTTTGAAAAACCACCAAATTTTATGTATTTTAAAAGAAAATAATAAAGGGGTATTTTATCGATTACGTGATATTATAGGCTTGATTAATGGTTTGTAATTCATGAGATGAAATATGCTCGATTAATGACTCACAGATATTCTCAAAGTATCATAACTTAGCTTCAAATTGCATCATTTAACATTTTACCACAAAAGAAATCATACTCTTTGATTCATGCGATCAATAAATACGATAGCCGAGGTCTAAACAGTTGACAATTTTTTTTTGAAGTAACAATTGCTTACTTCCAAAAATGAACGACAAATGGATAATGTAGGTATTGATCGTGTACACAGCATGGACATAATTTAAGCTATTTCGAACCCAATAGGCAAAATAATGCTCGATTTTCACCTCACAAACTTCCTACAATACCGCAGTATTGCTTGAAAATCATTTCGTACAAGTACTTCAACTTTAAAAAGCTCAGACTTCAAGAACCCCAGTGGAACAAAAATCAAGCATATTTTGCTTCTTAAAAGCTAAACTGAGATAACGAATTAATTACCTATTTGTTGTTGTTTTTTTTAATACTGGCATCTTCAATTACCAGGACTATTACATCAAAGTAGCTTCATATTTTATTTAGAAGTTTTGTAAGTTTCAAGTACAGGGAGGATTTTGTCAATTGGATGAGGATAGTTCAAAATGGTTGTCTCATGTAGGTTTAGGGATGCTCGAATATTTTTGAAATTTTCGCACATAAATATAAGATTATATGATGAAATGGGGCATTCAGTGCAAAAATAAGAAGCGGAGGTATCATCACACCATGATAAAGGTGATTGTGTGAAATTTTTGTATGACATAAACGTATAGATGCGTTATTATTATTTTTTATTTTCTGTTTAATTGGGTTAAATCTTTCCACGGAGAGATATTTTTGAAAATTACCAAAACTGAAGCTCTTTAAAAAAAAATCAATAAACTATTTAGATCTCCTAAATTTGAAAAAAATTGGCAACTCAAAGTTATTTCGGTCTCTGGGAAACAACAACGTACTCGTAATTATGACTTTGAAAAGTGAAAAAAATTTTAATCACCCAAAAAATCGTGTTTTCTTTTCTGAGAATTTTAAAATTATCAACACTTTGATTTAATTTTGAAGAGTCTAAAAAATAAGTCGAAGAGCTAAAAATTTTATGACGTCTTTTTGAGGTTATTTAACAACTATTGTAATCTCGTCGCCATCATTTTTTGAAAAAATTCGAAATTCAGCTTCGCCTATTGGGTACTAACAATTAAAGAATTATGCAATATATCCCTATTCTTACCACACCCATGGAAAAAAGTTGTTATCATGCTATTAAAAATACCAATATGAGCCATATTATGAAATATAGTGGCATGATTTATTGAGGCTTTTTTGCACGTACTAAATACTAAGTGCATATATTATCTGACATACATTTACATCACTGATAACCTATTCTATAAATTACCATAACTGATTCATAGTACCCGATTTAATCCACTTTGAGGTTACTCAAGCTTTCGCTTCATCTAAACTAAATAGGATCACTATATTCTTCACAGGATGTTCAAGAAGCGATGCTATGCTTCATGCTCAATACAGCAGCTAAACTTGATAAAATGGGCAAAGACGATGTTCAAAATGTACTATTCTCACCTATCGATTTATACGCGGCAACTGCATTAGCGTATTTGGGTAGCGGTGAAAGAGATAAATTAGCTTTGCAAAAAGTTTTAAGACTAAAGAAACCACGAAGAGCTAATAGAAAGAAACGGGAACTCGAAGACGTGTAAGTATAAGCCTTACGAGCGACAATGTCAAATTTACCTTTTCAGGAATACATTCACCAATGCCATTTACCATTCGCAGAGAATTAGCTAGACATACCGCCATTGGAGATTTAGTAAAACAATCGATCAACGGAAGTAAACGAAGCGCCATTGATTCCGGAAAAGGAATTTATGTGTATAATAAATACGCCATTAAAAACGTATTCATCGAAGAAGCGAAGAACATATACGCTGTTGAGGTAGACTGCGCCGATTTCAAAACCCAACCAGAGCCTTCCACCAGAATGATCAATAAGTGAGTAGTAAGTGTATTCGCGTCTCGCGTGTGTATCTAGATCGCTGCTACTGAATGCGGAAGTAATGAAATAGCGATCACTTTTTTCAGAATTTTGGTTTAATTTGAAAAAAGTTTTTCAAAATGTGAAAAGTATTGCTTTAAGTATTTTTAGTCAGCATAATATTGAAGATAGGCAACTTTTCCACTTCATACTTTTTGTTACTATTGAGAGGTTCCATATCATTATTTAAGCCGGCAATCAGGTCGTAAGTAATTTTTTGAAGGCCAGGGCGAAATGAGATAAATTATCTTATATTCGACCTTCTTTGCTCTGGTATAACCTAGTTCGATATTGGCTAGTACTTGAATTTTTTTTATGCCTGGTTCGTATGATTACTGGTATACGCTGATATAACAGAGTTATGAGCTAGTTTACAATATACGAGATAGGGCAATTAAGTTCCGAGAATTTTGTCCTGTACCCTCACTATTCAATAAAATTGGAATATTACCTGAAAATCCTTCACAGCAGTCTATTCTTAACTTGACGCACTTCTTACACCGCTTCTCCCACCCCTCAAAGCATTTGTAAAGTCCTCTGAAGTAAGGTCCCTTATGATCGAGGTTACAGCTTCCTTTATCGCCTTCAAGTCTTCATAATTAGTCCTTTTGAGATAAGTCTTCATTCTTGAGAATAAAAAAAAATTACAGAGGACTAGATCTGGACTATATGAGGGATGGGGAAGCGTTGGAATACCTTTTTTGGCCAAATATTGGTTGACTTTGAGTCAGACGTGGGCTGGAGCATTGTCATGATGAAGGATCCAACGATATTTCATTATCTGCCAAATCTGGCCTTACATAGAACACTCGTTTCTTCAATCGCTCCAAAACTCTTTGATAAAATACTGCGTTCATTGCTTGACCGCCAGGAAGGAACTTATGGTGAACTACGCCTCTGATACAAAAAAAGGACGAGAAGAGCATTCACTTTCAGTTTTGACATTCTAGGGTTTTTGGGGTTCTCTACCCCCTCTTCTACTCACTGCATGCTTGGTTTTCGGGTCTCAAGGTCATATTGGAATACCCAGGACTTATCCTCCATGATGACCATTTTCATCCAGTCCCTTCCTTTGGTCTCAATCCGCTTCAAAAGATCAGCGCAAATATACAAACGCATGTGTTTTTGATCAACAAAGAGCATTTTTAGAACATCAAAAAATTAAAAAAAGAAATTAAAAATTTACAGATGTTATTTTGACTGTTGGAACGCAGATTGCATTTAAGAATAAAGCAAATAAAATTTTGTAGCTTGAAAAAAAAAAAACTGTTTAAAACTCTATGCCTTAATGAAGGAAGAAAAAATACCCTGAAAAATGGTAAAGTCGCAATAAATTGAGAAATTTCGCTTCATGTTTTTTGGAGGCGAAATAAAAAGAATACATTTACGTTTTCAAAGACACAAGTGAAACGCTAAATACACCATTATGACATTTTAGAGAAAAATTTAAAAAATGAAAATAGTGAGCGTAGATATCAAAGTTTCTTTGGGTCACTTAAAAAATTTTAAAAAACCTGAAATACAAAAGAATACACTTTTTAAAAAAATTTACAATAATTTACAATATAAGAAAAAGTATGCAAAAAAATACTTAAAAACTGAAAAAAAAGAATGATGTCTAAGTGAATTTCGAGGCAATCATAGCAAAAATGTTTTTTTTTTCAAGCAATTAAAAGTCATGAAACTTCTAAAATCTTCAATATCTCTGCACAAAATTCACACAGAAATCTCAAGTATTATAAAAAGATTTATTTACCAATTGAAATACAATTCTATTAATTTGGCTTAAAAAAGATCCAAAATCACCGATGATCAAAATTTTAGAAAAGCTTGAGAAGCTTCAAATAGCTCAAGTTTAGTAATTATCGGTACCGGTTATAGGATCGCTCCTTAAGGGGAAGGGGGAGCGTTCAGTTCCATAAAATCAAGTAGGAAAGATAGTACGTAAATTGTTTAAAACTACCAAAAAGTTGATATGTACCAAGAAAAATGTTGGGGTTATTTTCGTTCCTTATATTTTTAATTGAAAAACAAAAACCAAAAAAAACAGCTCTGTAGTAGACACTACCCCCCCCCCTCTTACTAAAAACGGCTATGGTAATTAGGAACTCACTGACTACTACGTGACAGGGGCGGGAGGGGGGATACAGCAATCTTAAATGCACTTGCACAAGTGATGATAGAGGGAATGAGGAGAGGTTATCGTCTTCAAAACGCAGGGGAAAGGAATGAAGAGTCGACAATTTTTTTTATTGTAGTTTCATACGATAGAGTGAGCTAAAATAATCAATATGTAATAATCCCAGGTAAAGTTAAATTACGACTGTAATATGGTCCCTTCAGTTAGGGTCGAAATGGACCAGTATTTAGTTTAAGTTCTGAGGGTAGATGTTACCAATATTATGTGCAAGTTCCGAAATAAGTTCATTAAAAACGCCCCTCTAGTAATGCAGTATAACTATTAAACTAATAAGCTGAGCATGGGCTATTCAAATGAATCTTACCTAACACTGATTTTATTTGGAATTTTAAAATATTAGGCAATATGTTAGGCAACCATAAGTCAAGTTGTGTACAAAACGTACGTTAAAAATTTGACTTAAGGTAAATTGTTAAAAAAAAAATTTTTGAGGTATCAATATTTTGTGTGAAGTCTTGCTGTTCTTAAATGGATTTCTATTTTGATATGATTTTCAAAAGTTGAATTTTGACTTAAATAAGTTGCTTCACATAAGTGGTTCCATTCATATTTCATAAAATTCGACACGCTTCGTGTTTGAAAATTTTGCCAAAATTTTTACTTCCTAATGTTTATCTCTAATCTTGAACCCTTCATCTCTTGATCCAATTTTATCAACTTATCCTTCAGCTCCTCTAGCAAACTAGACAGAAGAATATCATCCACAAACCTGGAACAAAACAATAAAATTGTGAATGTTAACAGATAGGTAACCCTATATTTGCTCTACGCATTTAGCTACAATACAAATATAAAACTCTATTACAATATTTCACCGATATATCGCTCCTTATTCACGCTGTACACTGCACCATACATTCCAACATACAACATCCTATGATAATGCTTAGCAACGTTTCAAACTCGTGTCCCCACCGATCACTAATATCGTCATTTATCCTCGTCTATGACAATATGAGCGAATCAAACGTATCATTCTCATCGGAAAACTTCGATAACGCCCAAAATACGAATTCAACGCGAAGCAACGACCAAAACAACGGTTTCGCTCCGTGGAATTGGCGACTAGCGAGTAGTTCGTCACGTCGAGCGCCCACCACTCATTCGTCGAACAATTCGACAGATAGCGGTTACAGCGAAGGCGACGATTACGAGCAAAATCCATCTGCTAGTCTGGATCTCGATGAGAATGAAACCATGTCCAACGAACGCAACTCCAGTACTATGGTGGCGACCAACGCTAGACTCACACCATCCACGTCTTCGTTGATCGTCAACTTGTTGAGGAATTCGTTACAACAGTTACATTTGTCAAGACCGCAAGGAATTATCATCAATCACGAAAGAACCAGCAGAGCTTTATCCGACAGGAATATACTTTTCGATTTCTTCGGCGGCGGCGATTCTCCGGAAGCGATATTGGAATTTTATCGCAGAAGAATAATCAGCGTTATTACCGGAGAAAATCCGTTTTTCGGCCGAGAAGTGGAGTATTTTCGCAACGAATGAGTTCTATTTATTATAATTGCACGCTATGAAAGAAATACGAATTTGTAAACGTTCGTTCGTCTGTGTCTAGTACTACTGCTTATTGTTATACTCGTATGAGGTCATTTTTTTCCGTATTACTTTTGTTGTCCAACATAGTTAATGTATGATTTTGTAATCGTTTTCTTCTTTTGCCTTCGGCATTCAGCCATTCACACACGAGAGCTTTTTATTGTTCGCAGCGAAATCGATAAACGCTCGTACCACCATATTCCTACGTTCTTCGAACACGCGGTCAGTACAGATACCCAAAGCATAATCACCAGTTCGTTAACGTTGCTGACTTCATGGAAATACATGTTTCAATCGAATGACACATACGAGTACGTAATGAATATTGTAGTACTTTCACATAGGGTCGTTGTTGAGGTCTAGTAGTTTCTCTTAAACCAAAAACCAGACACGAATATTATACGATTAGCAGGAATTCGGGTATCATGGTTCTGGTTTTGGGTTACGCGAGGTTTCATCAGATGATTATGTACGTAAGAGCTTTCAAGGACTTCAAAATATATACATGGTGAGCTGTTTCGGGCACACCACCAGAAAACCACAAACGCGGCAATTCAAGTTACACGTGTGTATGGTGGTCTGCCTACTCAAAAATTTGAAGGGGCTGAGATATGCAAAATTGGAAAAATACTTCGAAAAATTATTCGACTTTAAAAATGCGTATCTCGTGAACTAAGAATGGTGGGAATGTAGTAGTTTCATTGGCATAAAATATGGTGAATATAGGAGAAAATGAAGATCACATACATGGTAATAAATGCCAAAAAATCATAGTGAAATTCGGTAGATTTTTCAATTTTTTATGAATAACTTTTAAAATTGTAATGCTATGGGCACTCTTAAAAAATTTCTAGATAATTGTAAATATATCTTGCATAGATTGTGGGAGGTACGCGCCTCTCAAATAGCTTCCATATCGAGAGAACAAAATAGAAAAGAGATAGAAAATTTTCGAAATTCAAATTTTTTTAGCATCAAACACAATCGTTACGGGCTGTTCCATCTCGTTCTGTACAGAATATATTCACATTTTTTATGAAGTCCTTAATGAAATAATTTCAAAAGTTACTTACCAAAATAAAAAATAAAATAAAATTTTTCCGATTTTTCAAAATATTTTTTGTTACTTATTTACTTGTATCTCCCCCCCCTCCCCTCAAAACATCCTAAATCAGTCATTTTTTACAAAAAAAAAAATGCATTGTAAGCATTATACGTTAGTATTAATGATACAGTGATATCACCTTTACTTCAAGATGTAAAAATGTTCAATTTTTTTTCCAAAAATTAAAAATGTTTAGTTTTCATACAAAATAAAAATTTTTTTTCCCTCAATATTCGAGCTATCTAGGAAGTGCATACATCCTATGATGTAGGCAGAATACATATTTACAGTTACAGAAAAAAAATTTGCGAGATAGCTTTCAATAAAACACTTCAAAAAATATTCACAACAAAATAAAAAAGTTGACAATTTTTTACCTTTACTCTTCCTTGCATTCGCTATTTTTTCCTCGATAAGAACACATCGTATGCTTAGCATTTTCACACAACTACCATTCATAATTCACGCGATATAAATTTTTAAATATAATAATTTTTTTCAACTTTGTATATCTCAGCGCCTTCAAATTTTTGAGTGAGCAGACCACCACACATGCATGTAATCTGAGTTGCTACGTTTGTAGTTTGCGGTGGTGTACCTTAAATCAAACACCGTGTATATGTCAATAGAGTTTTAATGACCCTAAATACGAATTCAATAACCATCAACGTTCACTTAATTGAGAAATGAACGCATTCACTTAATTCCCCATTAACATTAACGTATACGCAAGATCCAATTTTCGAAAATAAAAAGATTGTAGGGAAGACTGATTTCTAAAATGGTTGTCAGATGCGAACCCAAGTTCTTCGAAAACCTATATTTACATATGCATGTTGGCAAAACCAATAATGATTTCCAAAAAGGAAAAGAGGAGAGGTCAAATCTTAAAATGGTTGTTAAATTCGAAATTAACACTATCGAAAACCTATAACTTTATACATCCACAAAGAAGGGGGTGGGGGTTTGAAATTCTTGAATAATTGGTAAATTCGAAATCAGCATCGTCAAAAGCCTCAATGTGCCTATTGCAAATTTAAAAGAGTCAAAAAAAGAGGGGTGAGAGGTCAAATCCAAAAATAGGGTTTAAATTTCATATAAGTGACGTCAAAAACTATATTTGAATATGCACGGTGGCAAATTTAAAAGTGTTCAAAAAAAGGTGGAGAGGAGTCAAATCCAAAATGGAGGCTTTAATTTCAAAGCAGAGTCGTTGAAGAGCTATATTTGAATATGCATGGTTGCAAAACCGAAAATTTCAACAAAAAAAAAAGGTTGGGTTCAAATCTATAAAAACATTTGTTAAATTCAAAATCAGCGTCATCGAAAACCTACATTTCTACATAGATGGTAGCATAACAAAAAACTTTCAAAAAGAAGGATGAGGGAGAGGGGTAAAATCTAAAAATATTTTATATACTTGAAATAAGCATCATGGAAAAACTATAATTATTTGTAGTACGTGGTCGCAAAAGCAAGAAAAAAAATGCTGAGTAAATTCGAAATCCTGCAGAACTGCATGGAGAACATACCACTGCAAATGCACTTTTAAAATCGTATCAAAAAAAATCTTCGAAACCCGAACCCATCACCTGGAATACCCGAATTGAGTTAATCAAATCTTCAAATCGGATGATATCAGGGTCAATAGTAGTAATGCCCACTTTCCATAGTGCTAGGATAATACATTCCGGTGACCGATACCCGCCCAACTCAATCTCATTTTATAGGCTTGAAAAATTATATTTTCCTTATTTCAGGACTGCGTTTCATGCCAGAGAAGATGGATGCGACGACGTAACATTATGTACACTGATGAATCAGAAGTGCATCCCTTACTACGAAGACAGCCAAGTATCCGCCATCGGTGTTCCATTCAACGACCCTCAGTTAACCATGTACTTCATACTACCCCACGCAAACGTTTCTCTGTCCGAGCTAGTGGCTCGACGTGACAAAAGAATCATCGATAAAATCATAAACAACAATCAATCCAAAAAAGTCACCTATCACATCCCCAAAATACTTCTCGAAGGAGAAGTCGATCAACTTCAAATCCTCAGTTCGTTCGGATTAAAGGATATAACTCAAGACTACGTGTCCGATAATTTAACCGTATCAATATTTCGTCAAAAAGTTTACGTCGAAATCAACGAAGAAGGAATAGGAGCTTGTCCTGTGGAACGCGCTCGCAAAATACCCTCTATACTGGATGTGGCCGAAGACCCGGATAGCATTCAGTTTGTTCTCGACAGACCTTTCATATTTTTCGTCTATAATAATCACGCCAAGACTTTCTTATACTACGGAGTAATTCGTAAACCGCGAAGCGACGACACCAATTACGTTTAGTTGAAATTTGATTCGATCTGTATTTTTCTTATCGGTACTAAATAACGAAATAATTAGAACTGCATAATATAATCAACAGAAGCATAAAGAGTCCCAAGTGTAAAGGGCGAAACCTGCGTCAAAAAATTTCTCGAAGCAAAAAAAACCCAACGACATTCACGGCGGAGCGAATTCCGTAGGCTTTTACGAAAATTCCACTCGTCGCCCAAAGGTCGGACTGCTTTCCCCGGCAATTTTTCGGTGACTAACACTGACGATGGCGATACGATAACCGAAAAAGAACGTATACTTTTGTATATTTAATGTATCATACTGTAATGCATTTTTATTCATTTATTTATTTATACTTCCTATTAATTAATAAATTATATTTTAGTCGTACTCTCAAATTACATATTTTTTTTGTCACATCTCACTAGTCGAATCATGTCGTTTGAAATATTTATTTGAGGTTCTCTACATGTTCTCTGTGATGTCTGATGTCATTAATATGTATTATGGGCATTTAACATAATCTTTTGCATAATCTGTACATGAACAAAAAATGCAAAATATGTTTAATGACCATAATATGGGTATAAACTAGGACATCATAGAGAAGATGCAAAGAACACCGAATAATCTTGAAAAAAATTACAAGAGCAGGATAGTATTAATCAACGAGAAAAATTAAATCTTACATCAAATACATCAACTGCACCAAAAATTTATAATTTGATGAATCACATAAACAAACCCACACCTTACGTCCGGCAGTACCTACGATAAATTTTCCCATTCATAACATCTCGAAACATATGATTCGAAAGTTAAAAAAATACCACGTTGTTTACTACTTTCAATAACGTGAAAAATTCGTTCGAATGTAAAGAATTGTTATCTTTTTCAAATACTAAGCCACATTACTCATTGATATCGCTTGACGTAGTCTCGATGCAAAGTGGTTTGACCTACAACAGGTTAAACCATTCCGGCTGGCCACCAAGAAATTTATAAAAATTTCTATTGGTTCTGTCAGCCACAAGAGTCTGAGAACAACAACCAATGAAAATGAAAAATATTTGGTTCTGAATGACGTCAATATGAGCAACTAAATGTACACATGGACTCATCATTTTTGCGGTGTAAGAGGGGAAATCGAAATTTTATCAATACTCATTAAGACTGATGTCTTATTGGCTGTTGATATTATCAACTCACAGTTGCTCATATTGACGTCATCAGTAAACAATGCACTTGAAAAAATAAAGTTGAAATTTTTCACGTGATCTCAAATGGTGTAACCTGTTATAGGTCAAGCCACTTTGGTCTCGATGTTCAAATGTACTCCGTTATCAAAGTGGTTTGACCCATAACAGGTTAAACCATTCCGGCTGGCCACCAAGAAATTTAAAAAAATTTCTATTGGTTCTCCCAGCCACAAGAGTCTGAGAACAACAACCAATGAACATGAAAAATATTTGGTTCTGAATGACGTCAATATGAGCAGCTTTATGTACACATGGACTCGTCACTTTTGCGGTGTAAGAGGGGAAATCGAAATTTTATCGATACTCATTAAGATTGATGTCTTATTGGCTGTTGATATTATCAACTCACAGTTGCTCATATTGACGTCATCAGTAAACAATGCACTTGAAAAAATAAAGTTGAAATTTTTCACGTGATCTCAAATGGTGTAACCTGTTATAGGTCAAGCCACTTTGGTCTCGATGTTCAAATGTACTCCGTTATCAAAGTGGTTTGACCCATAACAGGTTAAACCATTCCGGCTGGCCACCAAGAAATTTAAAAAAATTTCTATTGGTTCTCCCAGCCACAAGAGTCTGAGAACAACAACCAATGAACATGAAAAATATTTGGTTCTGAATGACGTCAATATGAGCAGCTTTATGTACACATGGACTCGTCACTTTTGCGGTGTAAGAGGGGAAATCGAAATTTTATCAATACTCATTAAGACTGATGTCTTATTGGCTGTTGATATTATCAACTCACAGTTGCTCATATTGACGTCATCAGTAAACAATACACTTGAAAAAATAAAGTTGAAATTTTTCACGTAATCTCAAATGGTGTAACCTGTTATAGGTCAAGCCACTTTGGTCTCGATGTTCAAATGTACTCCGTTATCAAAGTGGTTTGACCCATAACAGGTTAAACCATTCCGGCTGGCCACCAAGAAATTTAAAAAAATTTCTATTGGTTCTCCCAGCCACAAGAGTCTGAGAACAACAACCAATGAACATGAAAAATATTTGGTTCTGAATGACGTCAATATGAGCAGCTTTATGTACACATGGACTCGTCACTTTTGCGGTGTAAGAGGGGAAATCGAAATTTTATCGATACTCATTAAGATTGATGTCTTATTGGCTGTTGATATTATCAACTCACAGTTGCTCATATTGACGTCATCAGTAAACAATACACTTGAAAAAATAAAGTTGAAATTTTTCACGTAATCTCAAATGGTGTAACCTGTTATAGGTCAAACCACTTTGCTCCGTTATCATTTGCATATACAATGCATGAGTAGCATCAGATAGATTCTATGATGAGCGTCATAATTTACATGGCGGATGTTTCACATTCAGAGGCAAGCTCTATCAACAGTTAAACGGAGTTGCAGTGGGAGACCCACTTTCACCCATTATCGCAGACAATGAGATGAACCACCTATTTATAAAAATCAGCGGTGTATTTTCCTACAAACCAAACCAAGCCATGGTTTGGAGCGGCAAAATTTTAGGGGCGGCATTTTTTGAAGAAAGGGGAAAAAAAAAGAAAGAAAAGAAAAGAAGGAAAGAAGAAGAAGAAAAAAGAAAAAAAACTGTAGGCCTACAATAAACGTTCAGCACTTTTAGAGGGATTTGGGATAGCAGATATATCGGTAGCGTACGCTGTACACTGCAAATCCACCTACCGCACGCATACACAACTCTCCATTTACTCGTAGATTATAAAACATTGACAGACGTATAATGACAAATTGATGGCCACCAAATAAAATGCAATACTTCAAAATCATTGACGCTTTATTTTCAATTCTTGAGATCTTACGTATTATCAATTACAACATCTATACCAGTGATGGGATATTGTGGGAAATTTCCCAAATTATGGAAAATTTTGACCAAAAATTTGGCCGTGGGAAAAGCATGGGAAAAAGGGAAAAAATGGGAAATTTTGAAAATGTTTATTTAAAAAAGAGAAAAATATGGGAATTTTTGCAAATTAGACCGAAAGCAAAGATATTTTGATTTTTTTAATTATAGAATAATAACTTTCAGTCATTTTGTTCTGGTTCTACTATTAGTAATACTTTTAACTTTTTTGACTGTTCTAGAATTATTGTTTCTTTTTTTTCATAATAAAATTTAAAAACTAGATAATATGGCGTAATAATGTTGTTATTAGATAGAGGCACCAAAAAAAAAAAAATTGTGTGCAATAATAATTTGTTAATACAGTAGAGAGCGCCAACATTACCAATAAAAAAAGGGAAAAACATGGTAGAAACAAGGACACTTTTTCAGGTTCTGTGTGGGAAAAAATGGGAAATTTCGCATTCGATTTATTTTCGTGTGGGAAAAAATGGAATTTCCATATCCCATCACTGATCTATATATCAATATTGTGTGTTTTATATTTTTACATTTCAATTGTATTTCGATTTTCGAGCTTTTATTAACTTCATTTTCATTATGAGTGAGAGGAAAAGAGAAAGTGGGGCTAAGTACAAAAAGATTCGAGCGGAAAAAGAGGAAAAGGAAGCGGCACTTCAAAAGAAAGTTCCAAAACTGGAAAAATTCTTCGGGAAAAAAGATTGAAGAAGCTTTTTCGATCGAATGTATTCATTTTAGAAATTATGTTATAAATGCTAGGAATGAGGAAGGACTGGATGATGGTGATCTAAATTTACTGAAATTTATATAAAATCGACACGTGGAAGACCTCTTTCCATGTATGTATCGCGTTAATAATATTTTTGTCTATGGCTGTTACGATTTGTTCTGCCGAGAGATCTTTCTCCTATGTTTTGTATTTTTGACATTTTGGGTCATTGGGTGATAGACAGATGCGTATGTATAATAAAATAAATATAGGCCTACTATTTTTGCTCTTCATTTTTTTTTTTTTTTTTTTTTTTTACAAGAAATACGCAGTGCAAAAAAAAATTCTTTATCCTTAATTTCCATTCCTGGTTCTGTCGCGAGGTGAAACTAAGAAAATCATTATTTAGAAATCATTATTCAGGAAGAAAGAAAAAAAAGTTGCTATTGCCCCTATAACTTGGGGCCTGTGGGGCGGTAGATGACACATGGTTTGTAGGCGGCAAAAGCTTAAATCCGCCACTGATAAAAATTCACGAAGAATTTAAACACAAAATCGACTTCATCAAAACAAAATGTCGATGATAGTTTAATATACATAAAGGCTGATACCATTACGCAACTACAGTAATTATTTGTCAACACCTTAAACGAAAAAATAAAATTCACGATTGAAATAGAAAAGTACCACACCATCAATTTTTCATTTCTTTAAATCATATAAGAACAGATGAGAAACTTGATACGAAACAATACTATAAACCAGTAAACCTACATCCAGTCATTGATTCCTTAATTACCACCCAGTCCAGCCTGATAAACAAAAAATTAATTTGCTCCATAAATGCCTAAACTTGTCGGATGAAACATACGACAATGAGAAAACTGAATATATGTATACATTGTGTCTAACTGATTTTAACACACTCGAGCACTAAATTCCCTTTCATGAAAAAAAATATCACCTGTTTCATTTTGTTTGACTTCATTATGGTATAATAAATTATTCAAGACTTCAATAACTCAAATTCTATGGTTTAATTCATTTTTTTTCTGGTTATTTGATTGATTTAAATTCATTTCTTTCAAAATCAGTGTTGCAAAATTAACTAAAATAAAACGTTGAAAGTTTAAAAATATTCATAATCTTGTAAATTATGGATTGAAATCATAGAGAAATAATTATTTATGTATTAATCTCTTAATCTCGTAAAAAGAAATGAAATAATGAATACTTTTTTGTGGATGTAGGGAATTTGGCACTAGTATTTATTTTTTAATAAAAAATACAAATAAAAAATTATTAGTAAAATTACCATAAATTTTGTAACCAAAAATAAATTTAGTATTTAAATAATTCTGTAATATCCAAAATTAATATTTTATATAACTAATAAACTATGAAATAAATATTAAAAAAAAAAAATTAATAAAAAAAATTGAAATTATTGGAGTGTTTTTGAGTGTGAAAATTTATGAAAAAAATATTTTTGTAATTAATAAATTATTATTATTAAAAAATAGGTATAGGCATATAGTATATTGAAGAAAACTGATAAGTTTACTGTTACTTAAAATTTGTTGTTAAATAAAATATATTAGGGCTCGTTCATAGCTCCTCGTACAAACATTAAAAAAAATAATAAATAAAAATTAGCATAACTTTTAGTAAAGGGCATGATGGGATAAGATAGTCGAAAATGCCCCCGAGAGCTTTTCGAACGGTTTCTAGAGCAAAAGGTGGCCCACATCGAAAAAAAATTTTGACAAAAATTTCAGGCTCCAGTTGCGCCTATTTTCGGAGATATAGGCAAAAACAAGTTTTTCGATTAAAATTTTTTTTCTCGCCATATTATAAAGGTGGAAAGTTGAAATTTTATTTATAGTATCTGGACAATAAAAGGGTTTTTCGGTAATTTTTTCAATTTTTTTCGATCAATTTTAAAAGAGTTATGCAATTTTTAAAATTTCAAACCGCCATTTCTATGGCAAGTTTTCGAGGTGCAATTATGAAAAAAATTCCATAAAATGTATCTTTTACCACCAAACATACCATAAAAATTTCAGAATTTTTGGAGTGGTGCAACATAGTCAAAAAAAATAAAAACTATTGCAGCGCGCTATAAACCAAGCGGTTCGGTACTATGCGCGCTGTAGGCCGAACGAACGTTACACGACGTTGCGTCGCCGCCTTAACAGTGCATAACAGCTTAACTGATCTTCTCGCGCTTAAAACATTACTTAGGCTTATATTTTTTCCTTTTTGGTTTACTTATAAGTGAACTCCTACAACTGATTAAATCAATTAATAGGCCTATTCCGTTTGTTTATTTGAAGAAAAAAATTCTTTCACCATAAAAATAACAAATATTAAAAAATTATAATAAAAATAATTATACTTATTCTTATTAATAGAATATGATTATTTTTATTATAATTTTTTAATAATCGTTAATTTGTATGGTGAAAGAATTAAGATATATCTTAGCTGCTTTGAGAAATGGCTACAGATGCACACGCGACGCGATGCGATGCACTATACCCCTTGACCGCCAAGTACACTTGATTTGTTAGTATTATTATGTTGTTTTCTAATGACTTCGGATTTTTAAGGGTTGGTAATTTTTGTAATTTCGTATTTTTTATAACTTTTTTTTACATTAATTTTTCTTTCTCTTTATTTAACAATTTTATAATAAATTATAATAATTTTAAAATATTTAAATTAAATTTTTTTATAGCTTTAATTAATTCTTTAATCTTAATTTCTTCAAGAATAACAAAAACTTTTTAACGATTTTTAAAAATTTGTTTGGCATTACTATGATGTAAAAAAAAAAAAAAAAAAAAAACTTGAAACAAAAAATATTAAAAATCCAATTTTATATATTCATTAGATTTTAATTTTTGAAATGTTTGCGATGAAGCAAAACGAAACACTGAATATAAACACTACAAGTGCTTGAGTAACATTTCGAAACTATTTTTCTACAGTTATCGTGCAAAATATCACCATCATTTATTTTTTCCCCTAATATCTTTGAAAACTTATTCGCATCTTTTTCAGAATTGATAGTTTTTTAAATGTCGCTATTTTTTTAAAAATAAATTAGATCTAATACACTTTTCATTATGCGACATTTTCGAAATTAATTATTTGAATTTAGAATTTATCACAATATATAAAAGTCAAAAAATTTTGGTTAGTGTTCTTATAGTGAAGGGGTAACATAACAATTATAATATTACATGCAAACAGAAGCATGATATGTAACGATTGTTTTGCAAACTGAAGTGGTCTTCCTCTTTATTATAATAAGGAGGAGAAAAATATTAATAAGAATATAATTATTTTTATCATAATTTTTTAATATTTGTTATTTTTATGGTGAAAGAATTTTTTTCTTCAAATAAACAAACGGAATAGGCCTATTAATTGATTTAATCAGTTGTAGGAGTTCACTTATAAGTAAACCAAAAAGGAAAAAATATAAGCCTAAGTAATGTTTTAAGCGCGAGAAGATCAGTTAAGCTGTTATGCACTGTTAAGGCGGCGACGCAACGTCGTGTAACGTTCGTTCGGCCTACAGCGCGCATAGTACCGAACCGCTTGGTTTATAGCGCGCTGCAATAGTTTTTATTTTTTTTGACTATGTTGCACCACTCCAAAAATTCTGAAATTTTTATGGTATGTTTGGTGGTAAAAGATACATTTTATGGAATTTTTTTCAAAATTGCACCTCGAAAACTTGCCATAGAAATGGCGGTTTGAAATTTTAAAAATTGCATAACTCTTTTAAAATTGATCGAAAAAAATTGAAAAAATTACCGAAAAACCCTTTTATTGTCCAGATACTATAAATAAAATTTCAACTTTCCACCTTTATAATATGGCGAGAAAAAAAATTTTAATCGAAAAACTTGTTTTTGCCTATATCTCCGAAAATAGGCGCAACTGGAGCCTGAAATTTTTGTCAAAATTTTTTTTCGATGTGGGCCACCTTTTGCTCTAGAAACCGTTCGAAAAGCTCTCGGGGGCATTTTCGACTATCTTATCCCATCATGCCCTTTTGCGTTGTAAATATTTTAATTTCAGAAAAATGGTCGGATGGTCAAAAAAAAGTTATTTTTTGATACTAAAATTATTTTTATTTCATTGAAGAATAAATTGGATGAGCGAACGTGGATGATGCAATCATGGATCGAGTGTGAGAGGCCAAGAATTTTCCTTAACGAGTAGCTAGTAGCATTTGCAACAATACGTTATGCGATGGAGCAGCTGTTGCAACTATGCAAAAACGAGGTATTGTTGTTATTAGAAAGTTGAAATAAATATTTTAAAATATATCCGTAGTTTTTTTGTTCTCTAATATAGATCTGGAGAGGAATTTCTAAAAAAGGAAAGGGGAGGGGGAATCATCAGTAAAAATCATTTTTTCATCTTTATCACCTACACAGGCTCGATAATAGGCATACACACATGTGAATTAATTTTTCAAAAATTAATGTAATTTGGACCCCCCCATTTTGGGCCCTTTTATGAATTTTTGGGAAAAGTTTTTCATGAAACTTATAAGGAATTGAACGGGGAATATTTTTTGATATTAACAATTTTTACGTAGGACGCACCATATAGAAAGTATAAACAAAGAACTGATTTTCGAAAGGGAATTCTTAAAATTCGTATATT
This sequence comes from Phenacoccus solenopsis, assembly GCA_009761765.1. Classification (NCBI taxonomy): domain Eukaryota; kingdom Metazoa; phylum Arthropoda; class Insecta; order Hemiptera; family Pseudococcidae; genus Phenacoccus; species Phenacoccus solenopsis. Next base: position 15,990 of record VFXL01000518.1, on the reverse strand, counting down.
TTGACCTTCCCATTTCAGGCTTACTAATAACTTTTTGAAAAAACTGTTCCACTTATTCTGTAGGAAATTAACGGGAAACATTTTTCGATATAACTTATTTTGACGTAGAACCCTTTTTTTCGATGATATTAGCAAAAAACAATTGAAAACCTGCTTTTTGGGGCGGTTTTAGCCCCCTCCAGAGGTTAGCTCACTCCCTAGGAGTGTTAACATTGTATACCTTATAAAGGACACCATTCTGCGCACGAAATGATATTAAGAAGAACAAAATTTATGTATAATGTTACTAAATATGAAAATGAAAATGTAACTAAATGTGAAAAAAAAAATAACAAATAGGTTAATGATAATTACAACATAGATTAGGATTATTCTCTTCTCATTAATACGAACATGATAAATAAAACTAAAAATTAATCGATGTTACACAATTGAAAAAATAAAAGTTACTGTAAAATGCGAATTTTATTTTGCGTTTACTCTGCATTATGTGTACCAAAAGTGAATTTATTCGGTCACTCCCTGAGTCCTACTTCGAAATTTCAAGTAGCCAGATGGATGTATGCAAATTGTCATCGAGTGATTATGCTCTGATTCATTTCAATCATTCAACAAATAACTCTCATCGCCACGTGCTTTTGTAAAAATGAAGAATAGAAAGTGCGATTCGCGCATAACACCCAAGTAGTCCCTTCTATCCGCACAATTTATACAGGAGACTACGATTTTCAATGCATATACCCTTCGAATGGGAAATTCACAATTTTTGTACATTAATTAAAAATCATCCAACCATCGTAGAATTTTCGTTTTTCTTTTAAACGAAATTTCAACTTTTTGCTTTCCGAAACAAATTTTAAAAATCTTGTCCAAGCAATTCTTCGCGTATGATAATTGCATTAACCCTTAACTGGCACACATGGGTGAATTTCACCCATCGGTAATGCAACCTCGCTGCACTCCGGCGTAACCGGTTGCTCATCCCTGTGCACCCTTTAGAGTTGAACGTTGCCGCAATTCCTTCAATTTGGGCATCTTGGTTGGTTGCAGATATCAATTCTTGAAGGGGCAGATTTACTTCTGAATTTTTATGTAAATTATCTATTGCGTTTTTCAGGTCGCAAAAATTGAAAATAAAACCATGCTATGTTGTAGTTCGAACGATTTGCAAAAAAAACACATAGGATGACAAATTGCCTATCTTCAATATTGAAGGAGCTATAAATTTTAAAAAATTGTTCTAATTTATGCTATGTATGCTGCCCCTTCAATTTTGATATTATGCAATTTTTTGTAATGAAATTCTGCATTACAGCGAGCACAATAACATTTTACATTTCAATTTCTTGAGTGACTCGGCACAATTTTTATTTTCTAATTTAAATTACTTTTATGTATGCCATCAGAGGGTTAAATTCACTTCTTTTTTCACTTTTTTCATAAATAAACAAACAATTGATAACGTGATAAATGAAAGAGATTTCTGAAACATTATGATGGATTCAGTTACGTGATGGTTAAATTATTTCACATTTTCATTGAAAAGTAAATAAATTCATCATTAATTTCTTTTAAATTTCAAAACGTCTTTCTAATATCAGCAACAATTCATGACAAAAAAATAACGTTATTGCTTATTATTACCTTTCCTTTCCCCATTCACATATCATTTAATAAATCAAAAAAAAAAAAACCTGAAGAAATGAATGTAGTACTTAGATATTTTTCATGATGAGATTTTACTATAAAAAAAATCTCTTTATATAAGGAATTATGAAAACAATAAATTGAGGTAACATAGATATTAGTTAAAATTTGAATGGGTCGATACTCTCAAATTGTTTTTACATATAACAGCACGAAAAAAAAAATCGCGATATTCCCCTCCTAATATAAGTACATAATACCAAAAGTTACGACAGATAATTTACTACGGAAAGGTTCACTGACCGCCTCAACTAACGCATCTGGCCTTCAAAAATCAGGTAGGCTGTGGTAGCTATAATTGTGAATTAAAAACTAAGCTAAAAACATGAAAATCAACTTTCACCAGATTCAAATTTAACTATTTCATTTCTTCAACAGGTGGAATTTTTTCACATAAAATCATAAAATAAAAAAAAAATTTAACCCACTAAGTAATCAAAAAAACCACTCATCCAATGGTATTTCCAACGAATCACTGTAATCATTTCAAAATATAATGACAAACAAAAATAACGAGAATTCGGAAATGCCCAATAAACATCAGGGACGTACCGAAAGGGGGGAGGGGGGGAGCTTCCCCCCCTTGGCTTTTGGAAAGTTGGTAAATTTAGAGTTTTAGCGTAAAGTTGGTAAATTTGACCACTTGTGCAGTATTTAAATTTTTTTTTGAAGACTAACAAGACTGTGCATCATATTGTTTCGTGGAGCAAAAAAAAAAAAAAAGGTCAACAGTTGGTAAAATTTCATGGTATTAGTTGGCAATTTTTGGTTTTCTCCCCCCCCCCTGAAGAAGGTCTTCGGTACGCCCCTGATAAACATACAAAGATACGTTGTAACTTAATAAAATTAATTGTATACAGCAGACAGACAGTACCACCACAGCTGGGAGGCACGAAAAATTGTTCATTCATTTATTTTTCCGAGAAATATTATACTGACTCATGTTAACTATCTTTCTGGGCGTCACTGCGACGAGGACGAAAAGTTGGAATGCGTGATGGTAAAATTCAGCGGCGCGGTATTGACTAAACTGAATTCAAATTGCGCAGTTCTCACTTATACATTGTACGTTATACCACTGCGTTGCTTTCATCATTATTTTAACAACTTTGTTAATAATTAATAACATATTCTAATACACTATTCGCACTTCTTTTCAACTTTTGCAAAATTATTCCTTGTGTTTGCAGTTCAACTAATATCTTACCCAGCATGACGGACTCGAGAAACACAACGAATGCTGATGAAGCAATTAGGCTTCTCAAACAGGTATTTACATTTTTTATTTTCTATAAATAACCACAGTGTTACCAAAAATAAAAAATAAAAATAAATAATCACATTTAATTCCGATACATATTAGGATATAGTGAAGGGCTTAACTGAATATACATCTGGAATGATTAAACTGTTATACGAACAAGCTCGACAGAACGGCAACGTTTTATTTTCGCCTATAAACATATATTCGGCCTTGGCATTACTTCATATGGGAGCTGATGGTAAAAGTCGTGATGAACTAGCCGATTTGATGGGATTATCGAAAATTAACGATGGGTGATTACTTCAATATATAAATTCATTACAAATCTTCCTACCTTCGTTCGTTGGCTTCATCATTTTAAAACCCAATATGTAGGACCGAACAAACGCATAAAATAATTGGCGAAACTCTAAAAATGTTGGCCGATACCACACAAACTGATGTATACGAAGAAGGCGAATGGCGTAAGACAAAAACTACTAACATAGAAATAGCGAATGGACTTTTTGTTCAAGAAGGTATCGATTTGAATCCATCCTATGTATTACAAGTTCAACACGAATATCAGGGTTCTATATCCAATGTCGATTTTAATAACGATCCCAATCAAGCTACAAATATTATAAACGAGTAAGTCATAAGGAATCTGAAGACGTAGTAAAAAAAATACCGATTTATATACTTACACTCATTTTAGATTCGTCGCAAAAAGCACCAAAGGAAGAATTTCACAAATATTCGATAGTCCTGTCGCACAAGAAACACGCGTAGTATTGACAAGTTGTTTATATTTCAAAGCTCAATGGCAAGAACAATTCAAAGAATATTCCACCCACGAGTTCGTATCTTTTACAAAGTGTTTTACCAAACGTCTGGTCAGTTTGTATTTAATATGGTTTAGGTTTTCAAAAATTTGAATCAAAGAAAAAAATTAAGACTTCAGTTTTTTCACGTTGAGGAGTCTGCGAATTTAATTTAGAGGCTCTACAATTTTTTCCTCCAGAATTTCTCAAGTAAAATGCTATTACTTCAAAATAAAAATTTTTAGGTATTTTTCAATCAAGAAGTTCGAACTCTGTGAACTCTTATAAAGCAAAAATAATCATATTTGCCTCTTGATCAAAAAAGCCTATAATAAATTGGTATTGTACACATACTATTTATAAATTACTTACTTACTTTACTTTTATCCATTAACGTGCCGTGTGCTGCAACATAGGCCAGAGGCACGGACGGAAAGGGGGGGTTAAATTTGGTGAAGCAGGTCAATAGATTGGAGAAATTTGAATAGATTAGCTATTGTGGAAGGATTATTGTTGAGAAGAATGTTTAATGAGGGGGGTAGATTAAAGGTGATACGGTTTTGTTTGAATTTTGGACAATCTATGAGAACATGTTTGATAGTGATGGGGCTGGAGCAAACAGAACGGGAAGGTTGAGGTGTTTTGTTGAGAAGGTAGAAATGAGTGAATTTAGAATGGCCTATGCGCAAGCGGCACAGCGCAATTTCTTCTTTGTCGTATTGTAGTGTTTTTTCAAAAGCATTTTGAAAGGGTTCAGAATCCAAAATATTAAAAAAAAAGGGCTAAAATTTGTTTTGGTCTGTGCATTATAAAATATGACTTAATGACTGAAAATCTTTAAATTATTGCACAAAAATAATTTTTTTTAATGTTTCAAGTGTTTGAAAACTTGTAACTAATTTTAGTAGGACATCTGAACGTTGATTTAGAGCGCTTGAATTTTTGTCATTTGCTTGTGAGGTGAATTGAACAACTATTGTGACCCCACTCCGCCCGTTTTTAAAAGTAAATCAAAGTTCAGTCCACCTTATTGCACATGTAGCTAAAATGTTCTTATCTTCTATTCTATAATTGGAAGTATACGATCTTTGTCACAGCATCACAGCTAAACAAAATTTCCCTTCAAAAAGCCGCAATTGAGCTTCAAAGTTTTTATGACGTCACTGGACAATGCGGTGAGGTAACGAGTCCAAAAGCATGACGAGGTACAATTTCGTTTTGAAGCGAGCGCGTTACGTTGAAATGAGGGCGGGTGCTGGAGGTGGTGGTGGTGTTCCAACCAGTGTTGTTATTTTACGCAACTATTAACCGGTCTCATGTTTGCCGAGATTAACGCGCACAACGTATTCTGATCCCAAAAATTGAATTTCCCTTTTAGGTAATATACCATATTTTTTTTATGTTCACTTCATTTTTTGAGTTTTACTTTAATGTCACGTGTTTAAGTTTTAAAATATGCAATCTCCAAGAAAACGCAATCTTTCACGAGACTCCAAAACATCTAAACGAAAGAAAAACCTGCACAGTGTATCCTAATCACAAAAATCATTGAGAATTCTAATCAGAAAATATTGAATTTCACATTTTATATGCCATTTTTTTTTTAGTTTCACTTTATTTGTTTAGTTTTACTTCGATGTGCCGTGTTTGAGATTTAAAATATGCCATATCCAAGCAAACGTAATCCTTAACGAGACTGCAAAACTTCTAAGCGAAAGAAGAAACAGAAAAGTGCAAGTCGAAACTGGCGTAAATATGACGACTTTTATAGATTTTTCAGAGCGGTAACCAGTTGGGGAGTACAATAAAGTGTGCACATTGCTGTGGCAAATAGATATGTAGAAAACATCATTTTGGGCTTATACATGTCTTATGAACATCTTATCGACATACTTTCGAGTTGAGCTTCAATTAATGTCAAATAGATATCAACATTTTTCGTTAATCGCTACAAGATATTGATGTTTAAGTTTGAAAGTATATCTAAAAGATGTTCATAAGACATGTATTAGCTCAAAATAGTGTTTTTCGTCTATTTATTTGCCATGTAGGAACAGAAACAGAATATTGATCAGCCAAAGTGCGCACACAGGGATAGTGTTACCAGAACGGTGAAATGTATTATGTGTTTCGATTTAGAGCTGGTGAAATGTGGGTACTGGTGGGTAGCTTAGTAATTTTGCATCTTTTAGTATATATTTACTTTAAATTACTATTGCGTGTAATTTTGTATTGAAGTAATGGAGCTACAGGGTATTGTTTTGTGGTTTTCTATTCATACTTATACCTATATTACTAAACCAGTTTTTATACCATACCTGTTTATTTCATATTTTTCGTTTAATTTTTGGCTGAGTTTTCAACTTAGGAACTACATCTATAACAGCCTACCTTATTTGGGAGGAGGGGTAAGAAGAGGATGGGGTCTTCAAATCTTTGCGTTTTTGATAAGAGCTGGAGCAAAAAACAGCTTTTTGAGGAAGTTTCAACTCATGAAATTTCTTGAATCTTCCACATCTCCTCACCTAATCAATCTACAAACATCAAACTTTGTGGGTGGGATTCATTGGTGACCAGAATGTGACTTCTTGAATTTGGGTTAAAATGAATCCAAAATGTAGGCTTAATGAGAGATTGTTCTTAGAAATGCAACGAAAGTACTGTTTTGTTTTTTCGATAGAATTCAAAATGGCAGATCACTCAAATTTGAAAAGGGCTGGAAAAAAGGCAAATATCTCAAAACTGTTGTTTTTGATCTCATATAAAAAAGTATATTCTTAAATTTGGGTCAAAATGGATCCAAAAATTTAATTACGTAATGTATAAACTTATACCGTGCATCCAAGTGATTCGGGTATAATAAGCGCAAAAATCTCAGTTTGTTGATAACATAATGACAGTTAAACAACAATTTCTAAATCGGAAATTATTTTTAAAATTATCTTAATGAATTCTAAGACTGATAAACTCATTTCAACTGCATTACAATTACTTTGCATTTGAAAAAAACAATTTTAAATAATTGCAGTAGAGATTTTTTCGCTGATTGTTCCCGAATCGCTTGGACGCACAGTATGATTATTGAGGATAAAAAGCATACAATTTCCCCAATTCACCACATACATGATGTGTGGAGGGGAGGAGGATAGGTTATCGACCTGAAAATTTAGTAGGTGGTGGTACATGAGTGGCTTCATATGATAAAATGAGCACAAGTGACCAACCTATTCTGATTTTTCCTTCCCAAGTAAATTTGGAGGAGATATGGGGCAATATCAGCTTCTAGAAGGGAAATTACTATAGGAAATTTCACGAAGCTTCGATAATATCTCCTCACCGAATCACCTAAGAGAGGTTAAACTTTTTATGCAGGTTTAGTTGGTAACCAGAATATAACCTCTTGAATTTGTGTCTAAACCGATCTAAAAGGGCGGATTATCAAAATTTGAGTAGGAAAGCTCAAGTACTTAAAATTTGTAAAACATGTGTTATTGTATGGCAAGAAATATGGTAAACCTTACATGATCTTCAGTTTTGTACATTTTTTTAATAAATAATTTCAAATTTACTTCTATATTCACATATTATTCACGCACGAAGGGCGGGTGAGTACACTCGTTATTCATAATTTGTAGGAAAAAATGTCAAAATTGAGCATTATCATGAGTGAAAATTTTCTTTGAAAACAATATATCTTAGTCCTTCCAGTTTTTAAGTGAGAGGGAGAGATACACTAGACCAAACGTCACAGAAAAGATACGATGCTTCGAATAATTAACCAATAAACACCTACACTTTAGATGCACGATTTTTAATAGCTGCCTCAAGAAATTGACCACATGTTTTGTGAAACGTTCTATATTTACAATAGATTAGCTAAATCAAAACAAAGTCAACAGTCTGGAAATACTAGAGAATTTGGAAATTAATTTTCATTTTATATTTTCAAGGGAAAATTTCGATACCAACAACGGACATATAATGGTGAAAATGATGTCAAACAGCGAAGACGTACCATACGCTGATTTCCCTCAATTGCAATTCGAGTGCATTAGTTTAAGATACAGAGGAGGAGACGCGTCTATGTTTTTCATTCTACCTTACCAAGACCATTCGCTACCAAAACTGATTTCCACTTTAACGGGTGATATTCTACGTCGAGTCATTAGTGAAACAGAAACTACAAAAGTTCATTATAAAGTTCCGCGTATGAAATTCAAATGGTCTGAAGACATCAATGATCAACTTACACAAATGGGAGTAAATGAAATTTTCACCAACAAAGCGAATTTGAATAATATGCTGACGGGGGAGAACTTGAAAATATCACAGATCGTTCACGCTGCAGAAATCGAAGTTGATGAAAATGGGACCGAAGCTAGTGCTGTGACAGCTGTAAAAATGATGTTATGTTGTGCAAGAATGCCGGAACCAGAACCAAAACCGTTTTACCTTAATAGACCATTTCTATTATTCATACATCATCATAAATCAGAAAGCATTTTGTTCATGGCTGCTGTTCATAACCCTACTGGTGCGTAGGATTCTCACAAAAATTAAATTCATTAATTTTGGGCTTTCCTTACCATATTTATTATTATTTGCACTTATTTAGGCTATATCTTTATACGAAAATATCATTTTCCATTTTATATATCTTAATAAACGTGTAGTATGCTTGTTATTTACTTTGAATATAGGATCGGTATTAGTCAACTCTTTTATATGAAACGAAAAATTAAACCATTAATTATTTCATATGTTGAAACATATTAAAATTAATTTCGTACAACAAACAGACAGTGCTATTACAGCTGGGAAATACCAAAAATGGTTCTTCATTCGCTTTTCGAAGAAATAGAGGTAATACCATAATTGGTGCCGTTTATTAGTCTGATGTCACCGTGACGTGGATGACAAGTGGGAGTACGGGATGGTAAAATTTAGCATCAGCGAATCAACTATAGGTATTGACGAATGCATTTCAAGCAGTTTCGACTTATACATTGTACGTTATACCATTGCGTTGATATTGTCATTATTTTAAAAACAACTTGGTAAACAGTTGATAGCATATTCTAATAAAATATTCGCAGTTCTTCGGTTACAACTTATTGCAAAAATTACTCATTGTGTTTGCAGTCCAATCAATATCTAACTTAGCATGACTGACTCAGAAAACTTGGCGAATCCTGATGAAGCAATTAGGCTTCTCAAACAGGTATTTTTAATTTAAGAAATATATATACCGTGCATACATGTGATTCAAGTTCAATTAACGCATAAATTGCATTTCCAGTTATTTGAAATTATTTTTTCTTTCAAATGCATAGAAATTGTAATGCCATCGAAATTAATTCATTAGACATTTTTATTATAATCATTTAAAAAAGTTTTCATAAAAAATTATAGATTAAGTTTCATCATGTCATCAAGAAACTGAGATTTTTGCGCTAGGCTTACTCAAATCACCCGGACGCACAGTATATTATCTATGTTCTATAAATAATCACAGTGTTACCAAAAAAAAAAAAATAAATAAATGATCACATTTAATTCCGATACATATTAGGATATAGTGAAGGGCTTAACTGAATATACATCTGGAATGATTAAACTGTTATACGAACAAGCCCGGCAGAAAGGAAACGTTTTATTTTCGCCTATAAACGTATATTCGGCCTTGGCATTACTTCATATGGGAGCTGATGGTAAAAGTCGTGATGAACTAGCCGATTTGATGGGATTATCCAAAATTAACAATAGGTGATTACTTCAATATATAAATTCATTACAAATCTTCCTACCTTTGTTGGCTTCATCATTTTGAAACCCAATATGTAGGACCGAACAAACGCATAAAATAATTGGCGAAACTCTAAAAATGTTGGCCGATACCACACAAACTAATTTATACGAAGAAGGCAAATGGCGTAAGGCTAAAACAACTAACATAGAAATAGCGAATGGACTTTTTGTTCAAGAAGGTATCAATTTGAATCCATCCTATATATTACAAGTTCAACATGAATATCATGGTTCCATATCCAATGTTGATTTTAATAAGGATCCCAATCAAGCAACAAACATTATAAATGAGTAAGTCATCCTTGACGAATTTAAAAATAATGTAAAAAAATACCTACTAATATAATAATGCTCATTTTAGATTCGTCGCAAAAAGTACCAAAGGAAGAATTTCACAAATATTTGATAGTTCTGTCGCACGAGATACACGCGTTATATTAATAAGTTGTTTATACTTCAAAGCCCAATGGATCGAGCAGTTTGAAAAATCTTACACCCATGAGTTCGTATCCTTCACAAAGTGTTTTATCAAAAGTCTAGTCTGTTTTGTGTGTTAAATATTCAACCACGATCCACCAAAACTTTGGGTATTTGTCTTTCAAAAAATTTAGGATACTGGGTTAATATTTGCCTTCTGACCGAAAAAGCCTATGTATGTTCATATCGCGCATACTATCTATAAATAAGCAATTTATCGTTGATTACTAAATACAATCAAAATTAGTGTTTTTTCATAAAAATTTCAAAAAGCGTTCAAAATTAAATTGATAAAAAAAAGGCTTAAATTTGTCTTTGTCTTCGGATTATTAAGTATGACTTGACAACTGAAAATCTTCAAATTGCACAAAAATATGTCTTTAATGTTTTAAGTGTTTGAAAACTTTCAACCAGTCTTGGAAGGAGCTCTGAAAATTGATTTAGGGAGCTTGAATTTTTGTCACATCCTTATGAGGTGAATTTAGCCACTGTTGCTACCCCACTCCTTCAATTTTAAAAATTAAATGGAAAGCGGCGTTCCCTTATTGCACATGATAGATCGGCTAAATCAAAGAAAAATCAACAGTCTGGAAATACTGGAAAATTTGGAAATTAATTTTCATTTTATATTTTCAAGGGAAAATTTCGATACCAACAACGGACATATAATGGTGAAAATGATGTCAAACTGCGAAGACGTACCATACGCTGATTTCCCTCAATTACAATTCGAGTGTATTAGTTTAAGATACAGAGGAGGAGACGCGTCCATGTTTTTCATTCTGCCTTACCAAGACCATACTTTACCAAAATTCATTTCCACTCTAACAGGCGATATTCTACGTCAAGTCATTAGTGAAAGAAAACGTACAGAAGTTCATTATAAAGTCCCGCGTATGAAATTCAAATGGTCTCATGACATCAATGATCAACTTACACAAATGGGAGTAAATGAAGTTTTCACCCACAAAGCGAATTTGAATAATATGCTGATGGGGGAGAACTTGAAAATATCACAGATCGTTCACGCTGCAGAAATCGAAGTTGATGAAAATGGGACTGAAGCTAGTGCTGTAACTGCTGTAAAAATGGTCCAACAGTGTCTCATATTAAATAAACCAAAACCAAAACCGTTTCACCTTAATAGACCATTTTTATTATTCATATATCACCATAAATCAGATAGCATTTTGTTCATGGCTGCTGTTCATAATCCTACTGGTGTATAAAATTCTCACATTAATTAAATTCATAAATTTCGGGTTTTCCTCATCGTATTTATTTTTCATTTTTTTTAGGTTATTAATATCTTTATACACAAATTTTTATTCTCTATTTCATATATTGTAGAACACGCGTATATGATTAATATTTACTTTGAATATATACGACTAATGTTGATTTTTTTTATACAAAACGAAAATTAAACCAATAATTTACCTTTTGTAATTGATCTATTCCATGAGCTTTTGTGGCAGAGTAAATTTAAGCGCTGATCACTTTTTGAAATAAACAGATCATTTCAAGCTGAGCTTTCGAAGTTTACAAAGTTGGAAGCTATTCATGGTTTTCTCAGCGATTTTAAAATGCCCTAGCCTACGATCTGAAAACAATATTCTCTGAAAATGTTCAACTCTAAAAATTCATTTTTTGTGTAACGTCACTATTGTATTCGATGTGCGACACATGACCACGAAATTGAATTTCTAAACAATGGTGCTGGAAAGAGCAAAAACCAAAAATACTTAAAATCTTTTAATTTGGCTTGCTCTGTCGAAAACCTAATTCTGACATTTTTCGCATTATTGCCTCTTATGAAAAGTTTTTCATGATGCATTGCATTTCTCCAGCTTATTTATGGCATGTTACCATTATTTTCTTGCTACACTCTTTTTCTTGTTTTGCCAGAAGCCAAATAAGAAAATGCAAGATTAACTACAGAATCGATTATATACTCTTTACTTGGCGTTTCCTGTTTTTGTGTTCAATTCAGTATTAAATCTACAACTTGTTGATATAACATTATCATTTACTAGAAAATATATTAGCCTTCTTGATTTGTGATGTAGAGGCTGGCGAAGGAAGGAATGTTAATTATACACGATGAAAATACGAGTAAGAGCTCATACCTATTTATCATAAATTAATTTATTGAATATTTTTCCGTAAAGTATTTGTCAATTGCCAGACCATTCTAATTTTCATTACATATATGGGTATTTGATAAATGAAAATTACTGAACTCCTTTTTCCTGCTTCATTGCGGATTTGCTTGAAATATAGGTACGTTGTAGTATTTTGTCTTCAGCAAGTGTTTCAATATTAATAAACTGTTCTTTCTTAAATGTGTGTTTTCATTATTCGTGCACAACGAAAATAACCCACAAATAAGATTAACTTTTCTATGAAACTGTGAGTATTTATATTTTATTTTTTGTTTCTTTTTCTCTTTATTGTCTATCTACTTATATCATTAATGTTAAGACTTACAAAATATCGTTTACTTATGAATTCAAAAAAATTTTAAGTAGTTCATAAGTGTAATTATTGTTCCTACATAGCTACATCTATGTACGTATAATATCATATACCTTGAGACCCTATCAATTTCAAAAAGTTTTTATCCATTTGCTTGTTGAGAAGTCAAATTTAATATTAAGGAGACCGAAGAATTTCACTAATTTTTTTTTTTTCATGATAGGAAATTTGAAAATTGGTGAATATACAAAATTGTTTAACAACTTACGAAATTAAATGTTGTTAGTCATTAATTATACCCTAGCGAAGCTTATCACTACATGAATCATGATGTATGCAATTATTTTCAACAATGCCAAGTCATATTCTTATCTCGTTATACAAAGTTAATCGTGTTCGCTATAAAGATAATTTCGACTTCTGAACATGATAATAAAGCATGCGTTTCGTCATTTCCCAACAAAATGAAACAATTTATTAGTAAAGATGCATTCAAAGTAACTATCTCTTCTTCATAGACATTATTCAGATGGAAATACAGAATCGACGTCCATTTTTATCGAGCAACTGTTCCAATCGCAAGAAATTATTTTTTATTTGAAAATCTACCAATCTACACTTGAAATTTCCAGAAATAAACCTATCTTAAAGGGAAATAAATGACAAGCATTGAAAATAAAATAATATTGAAAATAAGGAAAATAATTTTGTAATGAAGTATTCAACTCTTTAGAGCATATTTATCCGCTCCCTGAATTAACATGTTAAATTTCGAACCTATACTCGATGAAGAACAGCTGATATCATCAGGTCATAATTTGTATAATGTGTATTATAAATACTTATGTACCAGTGAGATCAGTTGTACTCAGAGACGAGTATGATTCATTTTTAATAACAGCAACAACAGTAACTATGACCATATCCAACATCATTTCGCACTCCGAGACCACGCGATGAGGTGTAACAGGGCAGGGGTGTAGAGGAGCCACATCCATGAGGAGCAACTCCTCGTAAGCAATTTTGGGAGCGAGCGATTTTTTTTTTAGTAAGCTGTACTCAGGGGCGTACCGAAGACCTTCTTCAGGGGGGGGGGGGAGAAAACCAAAAATTGCCAACTAATACCAGGAAATTTTACCAACTGTTGACTTTTCTTTTTTTTTTTTTTGCTCCACGAAACAATATGATGCACAGTCTTGTTAGTCTTCAAAAAATTTAAATACTGCACAAGTGATCAAATTTACCAACTTTACGCTAAAACTCCAAATTTACCAACTTTTTACGCTAAAACTCCAAATTTACCAACTTTCCAAAAGCCAAGGGGAGGGAAAGCTCCCCCCTCCCCCCTTTCGGTACGTCCCTGGCTGTACTTAGTGCTTAAATTCAAAGCAAAATTTTTTAAATTGGTAATCAAGAAGAAGAATAAATGTTTTTATTTCTGCAAATTTTACCACCCATAGAAGTAATAATTCACGTAATGTACAACCAGCAATTTCTGTTTATTTATTTATTCATTTGATGAAATGTTATATTGTACCTACATGCAATTTCATCAAAATAAATAGTATTTTGAGTAATTCCCAAAAAAAACACAGTTTCATGTGCATGAAATTTATTATATTGAGGTACAGTCGGCATGAGAAAAAATTGTACCGCATAATTTTTTTTCATAATTTATTGAAAAATTTTGGGTCACAGGGCATTATATTTCCCTATTGGGGGAGGGGGCTCGTTAGGATCGACCCACCCCTGTTACAGAGCATTTCTCATCTATATATTTAAGACTCGTCCTCATACAACAGTGAAGATAGGATTAATTAAAGGCATAATGAAAACTGCTCGTTCAAACATACTTCCTGGACTGAATATTTCTTACGTTAAATAATATACGTAGGTGTAACAGTGAGAAAAACAAATGAAAGTAAAATATAAATACATACAATATTATAGTAAATTTGCTCTTATTTGTGGATTCATTTTCGTTGTGCACGAATAATGAAAACACACGTGCAAGAAAAAACAAATTATTAGTATTGAAAAACTTGCTGAAGACAAAATACTTGAACGTACCCTCCACCTACATCTCAAGCACATCCGCAATGAAGTAGGAAAAAAAGAGTTCAATAATTTTAATTTGTCAGATACCATCTAGGAAATATTAAATGGAATGATCTGAGCAATAAGTTTAATTCATCGGGAAACAATATCAATATCAAACGGAATTAGATTCAATTCAATTATAATTCTAATCAATCAATAATAAAAAATAATAAAAGAGGGTCGTGGAAAAAAATATTCAAAAAAAAAATCGTAGGACATTCAATGTTAAATAAAATTGCTCAGAGCTATTTTTACTCTACGATCAAACCTTGAGGAAATATAACGAAAAAATCTTTTTTGGGGGTTATATAATTCCCGCCCCCCTGTGTGATAGGTAGACCACTTAGTAAGAGGAAACTTTTAGTACGTTGTTAGTGTAGCTAGTCTCTACATATTTATGAAAAAATCTTGGTTGAGAATTTTTCACGTAAACGATCCATACAATACGGTCCACTAAAATATTTTTTTCAACTTTTTTCATTATCTTTCTCCATCAACTGCAATCATTTTTTTATTAGCAAACTACATTGCATACTCAACATTTCGGAGCAAATACCATATAAAATGAAAAATTTTAAAATTGCTCATTACCAAGGTGAAAAATATTCCTACATTATAGAATCCCGATATAAACGATGGTATCTCTTGTCACCAAGACTTCAGTCATTCACGTTTTTCCAAACAACATTACAATCTGTTCACACAATGGCATGTACTCGTTTGCCATAATATCACCACGAAATAGTGCCTACATTGCAGTGACAACACCGTTTCTCCTCTCCATTTCCTACTTCAGTGGTAAATAAATATTCGATAGTGGACTCTATGTAAACAGTGCTCATCTGCTCAATCAATAATACTTACGTTAGACGTTGTTAATTAGAAGTGGACATACTTAATATATACAACATGGCAGAAACCAACCATTCAATACATTTTGATCAAGAAGTACCCAATCAATCTCTCAAGTAGGCATCATTAATGGTGTAGGCTATAATGCTAATTAGTTTAATTAATATCCTGAAACATGAATAAATTACATTTCAAAACGTAACCAAAGGGGTAGTTTTTTTCAATTTATGAATTATTTTTATTTATTTTAATTTAATAGTTGAATTTTAATTAAAATCAATTCGAGTTTAATTTCTTTTATAACATTTTTTTTTTCAATTAATGCACGAGTAAGCTTGCCAAGGCGACCACGTTTTATTTTTACCAATAAACTCATATTCAGCTTTAGCTCTACTTCATATGGGAGCTAATGGTGGAAATCGTAACGAAATAACTGATGTAATCAAACTACGAAAAATAACGACAACTAAACATTAAACACCTACTTATAACTCATACGAA
>VFXL01000517.1:0-80001 GCA_009761765.1 Phenacoccus solenopsis | reverse complement strand
TTTACACCTATTTCTTCTAGCCCCGCGTCGCCTAGCCGCGACACATGTACCGTATGACGTCACCTATTTCGTTCCGTTCGGGGTTTTTTTGCTCGGCGATGGCAGAACACTCGCGCGATGAGAATTTTTCGTTGCGGCGACTTTCGAGGGTCGTTTCGACGTGAAAATGGCTCGATTGTTTTTTTAGCTGGAAGTTGGCCTCGAAGCGTGTATAGTCGAAATGTATAATTGTAGCACGTAATAGTCGTCGGTAATGAATTCTGAGACGTCAAGTCTGTAGAAATGTGCTCGCACGTACGCGCTCCAGTATGTATACGACGTATTCGTCAGTACGCGAAAGGAAGGAAAGACGAATGTTTTGGTTTTTTAGATGAGTTTTTCCGTGAAAACGTTAGCTATTGAGGACTACCTGATTAGAGGAGAGAGGGTAATGTTGGTGTTTCAGGCCATTTTTAGTCATGTGGCAATTGTTCAACTTTTTCATGCGCATGTATCTTTCTACCCCCCCCCTCCCCACTTGACATTTTCGCAGCTAAAACGGGTGCACGCATATGATCTCGTCGAAGGTTGCTCATTTCAAGATCTACGAGTACTATTTCGATTTTTGATTCGACTCGGACGCGGCAATTCACTCGAACTTTTGAGAGTAACTATGTAAGTTCGATATGTGAGATGGAGTTGGATTTTCAGTTTTGAGTGTTCAAGCGCTGCAGATCATCTGAGCTGTTTTTGAGTTGATTTTTGAATTTTTCTTGCGAGGTTAATGATTTTAATGTTCCAGATTTTTGAATTTTTTTTCGCTGTGGAATATGGAAAATTGAACCTTTTAATTTTGACTTGGTGTTTTATGCGAGGTCGTTGAGTTGAATTTTCAAAACTTCGCCATATCCTCGTCCTCCTCCTTCTTCCCCCCCCCCCCCGAAGTGGATTAAAATGTAGAATCCCCTAAGTGATTGAAAAAAAAATCAAAAATCCAGCACATGTGGTAAGATTGAAGAATAAAAATACCATTTTTCAGCCTCCCTCCCTTCCCCCTCTAAAAAAATATAATAATGGATAAAGTAACTGATATTAATGCTTTTGAAAACCCCTTAGTTCATATGCTGCACGTCTAAAGTGACACTCACCTTTCAATTCCTCCTCTCCCCCTCCCCTCCCCCTGAGATAGATCGATGTGTAGAATTGACTGAAAAATTGAACTTCATAGTACATCTTTCAAAAACTCTACTGTTTGTATGCAATCACTGAAGAACGAAATGTGAATTTCCCCTCCCCTTTTCCCCTTTCACCAGAAAAAATTAAAAATATAAAATAGACCTAAAATTGATATCAGTTCTTCTCCTCTCCCCCCCCTCTTCCCCGAAAGTGCCGTGATGTTGAGAAACAGTTTTGAAAAAATTAATCAACGTAGTATGATGAAATCGCGCGATAGCTTCGATTTTCGAAAAGATCTCGTGAGAAGAGATTTGAGATACTTTTCCTGGGTTTATTTTTGTCTCGATTGTTTCAGGCTGTAAATGGCCAGGTATAACTTTTGCGCTGTAAAAAATTTCAATTTCTCAAAAACGATTTTTTTTTTATTGTTAAAAACTGTATCTCACTTCTATTTTAGAAGGCATCAAGTTGGATTTGGTGTCTGAAATTTTCATCGCACGCTCTTGTAGTCACACGCACCCTTTTCTCATGCAACAACAAAAAAACCTAAATTTTCCCGTTCCTAGTGTAGTGGGGAGGTGGAGAAGGGGAATTGGTGGTGGTCTCGTTTCAACTAAAACACATTGAGTAAGAGAACCTAGAATGCTTAAATCTCTTATGTAAAGTCAGTGTAGCAATACAATATGACTCCTCAAGTTGCAGTCAAAAAGGATCCAAAATGGTTGTTGAACCAGTCTTGTGAATGTTTGAGAGATGTCACGCAGCTAAAATTTAATAAATATGTTCATATAATTTCCATGTACCAAATGTGCTATACATCTAACGTGCAACTTGCTTTTGGTAGGGAATAGAGGGGGTGTGGGGTGTTGACTTTACGGAGGCTAATAGTAATTTCAACGAGTCCGAATATATCCTTATCGTAAACTCGCCTCCAGTTACGGTGTTTGACTACTTTCATTTTTTTTTTTTGTTTCTCGATTTCGCTCGAAATGGAATATTCCACTTGGCCGGCTCCATCTGAACCTTCGTATTCTATCGAAGGGACGTTTGGCGACGCCCAAGCTTGGGGAGATGAGTTTTCGAAACGTGATTAGTAATTGGTTGGGAATTTTTCCCTCGATGTGACGTCAACGTAACGGTGTCGCTGTAGCGATCGTACGGAGTTTGGCGAATTAGCGCGGCGTGTATTATGGTTGTTATTATTGTTGGTACGTATACGCGCGTCTGCGTCGTATGTAATCGCATAAGGACACGTAATTTGTTGCGTCGATGGCGAAATACCGAAGATGCGATTTATTTGCCGAGATATGTACGTAGTATGCATGGTGTTTTTAAAAAACAATTTTGTTTTCGATACGCGAACCGTTTCTATGAAGTAATCTCGTACGAGATTTTTTTTTTCTTTCGCCGTCGATTCGTAAGGCGTGCGAATTTCTCATTCAGATGATACGTGTGTTCTGAGAAACGATACGGATTTTCCGTCATCGGTTTAGGCTTCGAGAATCTCCCAGCGTTATCAGCTGACCTTTGTTGTTTGCATGCACGTGCAATTATCGCCGTACGATTTTATGACACGATACGCGATGACGATGATTAATCTGTATAGCGAAGAGTGACGTACGAATGGCGGATTTATCTGCTTTTGGTTTTTTTCTCGAAAGTGTACCTAGGTATGTGCGCGTTGAACGGACCCGTAAACCATTATTTTATACGCGAGTCATTGATAAATTGTAGATACGAATGATACTGATATACTTTGTCGATATCTCGGTCAGATTTATCAAGTAACATGCGGTTAGGCGTTATCGCGCAACGTGTTAATTCATTCATTTTTTTCTATACTCGTAATGGTAGTCATTTCAAGTCGATGATTAATTACTGTTTTGTGGAGAGGATGCGACGAAATCAGCTCGGAAGAATTTTTTTATATATTTTCAAGGGGGCTGATTGATGGAAACAGGCTGCTAAGCATCAGGATTCATAAAATTGTTTCCTACTTTTTCTTCGTGATATATTCAGGGATTCTGTGGCGAAATTATCATCAAATGAAAACTAACTCAATTTTCTGTCGTTTTTTCGTTTTAATCGGAGAATAACGAGTTTGAATTTTTCTTACCAACCCATTCCAAATACGCAGGAAGTTTAGCGAAAAATTAAAATTTTTTTTTTCAATATTGGTTCGTATTTTTAAGACTATAAATCGCAACTTTTTATCTCGAAATATATGCCTCGAAAGTACAAAAAAAAATTATTGTTTATTTGCTTATTCCGATTTGAATACCTTTAACGAAGAACTTCTTGTACCTTTACTAAGAGAACGAGTATAGTAAACGGTATGTAACTTCGTACAGCTTGAAGATGGATTAATGAGTTATGTAATAATTATTTTGTGCTATGCTCATTTAATGCTATCTATTTCATTTAATTTTTTTATCTTATGAAAAAAAATGTTGAGGAGATAGGAGCATTTATGAAATTTTCTGACGTCTTTTCCCTTACGAGAGCAATCACTCTGTTGACGCCTTGCACTCTCATGGGAAGCTGATTTATGTATGTGTCGTTTGGGCTTTTTTTTTGAGGAATCTCCCATTTTTGGTGTACAAAAAAAAAAAAAAAAAAAAAAACGTAAGTAGCCATGCAGCATTACTAGAGCTGAATTTCTAATTTGCCTTGTTCAAGTTTGCAAATAACATTGCTAACCTCTTCATGTCTACAGGCCACACCCAGTACCAAGTCTGAAAACCCCTACCCTATCCCTTCCACACCTACGAGAAGTTGAGTTTAGAACAAATGTAGTATTTTTTGCCATTCTCAAATTGTGACAATCCGCCATTTTGGATCCATTTTGACACAAATTTGAGATCTTATATTCTGTGATCATCAGCCTTCGGTAAAACGAAAAATTTGACTTTTTTATGTCGATTTGATGAAGAAATATGAAAGATTCGTGAAATTTTCTGTAGTAGTTTCCTCTCCTAAAGCTATTTTGGACTTCAACTCTCCTCTAGATTCACTTGAAAAGTTGAAATCAGATTACATTAGTAACTTGTCTTCATTTTGTCATATGACACCAAAATAGTGATTTTCGACCCTTTTTGTACTTTCATCGTATCTTGGGACTGGTAACCCTTTTCTCCTTCTACATCATTTATGGAGGTAAATTTAGGATATAGTGTATTTCTCATCCGTAATAATCATATCCGCCATTTTGTATTGAGTTTGATCCTAATTCAAGTGGTCATATTATGGTGCCAAACTAACCCCACATTCGAAGACACAAAAGTTTGACCTTTCTGGGTTGATTTGGTGAGGAAATGTGGAAGATTTAAGAAGTATGATGACTCAAAACTTCCTCTAAAAGAGTTTTTCGCTTTATCTCCCCTCCAAATGCACTTGAAAGCTGAAATTTGCATATGTTTGTGTCCGTAACTTACCGTTTTATATGAGATCAAAAGCAAAAATATTGATTTATTTGCCCTCCCCCTCCAAGCCCCCCTCTCGAAACTTGAATGATCTGCCATTTTGAGGTGTATAGAAAAAACAACTAAGTTTCTATTCTGCGTTTTCAGAAAGAGTCTTATTTAAAGAACTGGATAGATAAAACCTTGGAGAGGTAAAGAAAACATTGAATTGAGTTATACAAAAGAGATCCGAAGTGGGTCTCACTAGGATGGCACCTTATACCGGGTCTCAGATGGTTAAAATTAGTGTAATATAAACATATACAAATAGATCGAGACCCGAAACGGGCCTCGGATTGTCAAAACGGGTCTCACATGTATATACATATATATAATATACCAAAAAGTTGAGACTTTTGCTGATAATTACGAAGAGTTTGAAAAGCAAAGATTTGAGGATACTGCTCTCCTCCAACCTCCTTTCCGCAAATCAGTTAGGTTGTAATAGCTATCTTTTTCATTATAAATATATTTGCCATTATCCTTGTCAGACCCTGCAGCGTAGATACCAAACAGACGTTCCCAGACCCGGTCTCATTTAAAGAGCTATAGATGCGTGCTTAAGCTTTTTGGAAACCACTTGAAAATAACGTACATATTAGGATCCTTTAGAGGGGTAGGAAAAATTCACAATTCACATATACCAATGATACTAGCTCTTTGAGTAAGGCCGGGTCTCGGAACGTCTATTTGATATCTACCGTTCGGGCCTAACAAGGATATTGGCATGTATATGTATAGTATATCAAAAAGTTGGGACTTTGCTAGATGATTACAAATAGTCTGAAAGACAAAGATTTGAAGACACACTCTTCCCAAGTGAGATAGACTGTAATAGCTATCGTGTTCAGTAAAAATTCAGCTTAAAAATTCAAAAGGCTCCGAAAATTATATTTGCTCAGTGCTCCATTCTCGATCTCCTCGGCCCTGGTAGAAGAGAAATAACTTTCGAATATGACGAAATCGCTGCGAATTGGGATTATTCGCATTCGTCGAACCGTCCTTTTTGGGAACGAAGAAAGAGAGATAGGAAGGGAGGAGAGCGCAGGAAAAAAAGAAGAGAAATTGTCGCACGTGTATTACGCGATATTAAATGCGCGTGTATCGCATTTTGCCGTCCTTGGGTTGTTTGTTGGGCCGGATCGAAGTTATGCCCACGCCTGCCACTGTCGCGATTGCAACGACGGCGTTAGCACGAGATTCGAGTAGCGAAATATTTATTCTATTGTTAACCGCACCGGGATGCGGTTAATGACATAATACACAGCGCGGACGACGTTATTGCGAAGGTGGCACGAGGGTGAGGAAGGCGGCGGGCTTGCGGGGAAGTTCGTACAGACGTATGGAATTATTAGATAGGATTTTTTTCGCGAAGGTAACGATGACGCGTCAAAGGTTGCGCGGTGACGTAAATGCGTAAATATCGATTATTAATTTAGTTTTTTTTTTTTGTTTTTCGATGATGTTACAGAGGAATATCCGAGCTCGGAGAAAAGTTCGTATTCGACGGAATCGGCGTCCTCGTTGACTCCTGTCCAGAGTGCGGTAGCGTCTCCGTCGCCGCCGACCATATCGTCGATAGCGCCGAAAAATGTCACGCCGCAGACGAGCACGTCGTATACGAATACGGACGTAAGTTGCGCCGCAACGAACAATCATCACGCGGTCAATAGCGGCAGTAACAGTAATAACAATGGGAACGCGAGCATCCCCGCCGCCACCATCGTATCCGGCAACAGTAATTACACATTTTCGACGATCGCGTCTCTTCCGACGCTCACGAATGGTTCCTCGAACGCCGTCGCTATCTCTACGCTACCTTCATTCTCTCCTTCTCCCGCCTTAACATTCACCTTCACCACGCCATCGGCGGCGGCCGCCGCAGCGGCCAATAATCCACAGCAGACGGCTTCGTTGTTGAAGATCCCGTCGCCGCAACAGTCGCTGACCAATTCCAGACTACTCTCCGCGTCTCTACCTCGACATCATCCGACTCCGCTGGTGATTCAACGGACTAACTCGTCACCGCCGCCGTCCTCGTCGTCGCCGTTGCTTCCTCCTGCGCGTACCGTTCACCATTCCCCGGCGCACCAGTCTTCGTTGCCGAATTCTATGTCCACTATAGCGATAATACCGCATCGAACGTATAACGAAAGAGCCGCCAACGTAACGGATATTAAAAGAAAGTTGAGGTAAGTTTTGGCCCGCGTGTAAAGGTGAAATTTACTCGAGCGTTTCGTGCGACTGACGTACGTGCCGGCGTGTGATAGTGCGCCGCGTGCGAGTCGTTTGTGACGCATGTTTTATCTCTGTATTTTATTCGGAAATTTTAAAGGTTGCTCAATTCGTCCGTTTTATACATTGCTTACCTCGAGAGAATTTTTTTTACGCAGGAAAACCTTACCGTGGAATATATCTGAAAAATACATTCTTTTATTCTTTATTGAAATAATGATAATAGAACGGATCGCCAGCACCAAAGAGCCACCAATGAAATTCAAGTATGTTCAAATAGCTTAGGATTCGCTGCTAATAATTTTGTTCAGAGTACTGAAGGTCTGAAGGCACGAATGAGGACAAATACAATGCGGGGCAATGTCCCCCCCCCGCCACTTGCGAGACAACCTAACCTAACCCAACTTCGAGGTAAGGAATGTAGGTCTGAAAGTTCCAAGTCTGAAGGTTCGAATAATGGAATAAATAATGATGTAAAAATTATGGAAATAAATATCTAAAAAAAAAAAAAATTAAAAAAAAACTTGAAAAAAAAATTGACAGAAAAATCATCCAAAAAAATTCCGCACAGAAGGCCATTCGTACCCGGTACCTCCAGCACACCGAATTACATCACTAACCTCACGGCTACGAGCTACGCAGCAACATTCGGCGAAAATTAGGTATAGTAGTATAGTACCCCCTTACAACATGTTTATACACTTAATGCTTGAATTTCATTGGTTCCTCTTTGGTGCTGGTGATCCGCTTTTGATAATAGCGATATGTATCGCTATAAATACACAGTTGTTATCAGTCGCCATTTTCTCGGACCTATTCTTCTGATGACTCGATGCTGAACGAAATTAGAAAAAATGAGAAATATTAATGATCTCATTCGTGAAAGATGAATAATAATACTTGTTAATGTAAATTATTCATATTATGTAGTTTCATGTTATTCGGTAGAATATTCTCGTAATATTCTTAAAACAAGATGAAATAATGAACTTTCTGTACTATATGGCGATACAAGACAATCGACCAAAAATGGTGGTGCTCTTTCGTTCATTTTCAAACGAGAGAAGTGATAACTGATAATATATCATATAGTGCCTTCCCTGAAACTACACCCTTATGTTTACGAACAAAAAATGGAATTTTCATGTTCATAGAGAAAATGTTGCCAAATCTCTTCAAATTAACTAGCTATTGTATGAAATGGAATTGTTGATTCGCAGTAGAGATTCGCACATCAGTCATTTCAATAATCATTTGTTGCCTAAAAAAAGAGAATGATTTCGCACTTCCTTGAATAATTACATTTCTTTTACCAAAAAACATATGACTACCACACTCTTATCTTCTTAATTATTAACAAGGACCAAGAGTGAGCCAAAAATTTGACTCTCCAGCCTGGCAAGGGAGTCAAGGCAATATTTGACTCCGACTCCAACCCCAGACTCTGGAGCATTTCCACAAACATGACTCCGACTCCACTTTGACTCCGGAGCAAATCTGAAAGTCCGACTTCGACTTGACTCTGAACTCAGTTGAAAATTCGACTCCGACTCCAACCTCTAACTCCGGAGTCAACTTCAAGACCTTGACTCCAGACCAGAGATGCGAAGTAGCTTACCGCTAAATTACCGTATTATAAGTTTCTTAAATTATCAGGTAATTTATAAAGTTTTATTAAATATGCACGTCGCATTAGGAATCGACCGCATAATCATTTTCAAAACTACAATTGCAATTTTGAAACGTTTCTCTCCCTCTATGAAATTTTTCGTCGATGAAACTTGTCATGCACTGCATTTCACCCTTATTTTGTAAATTTTTAAACTGTGAAGTTGTGACGACTGATGAACTATGTTTGAGTGCAATCGCATAGTATGCATGGATATTTCATGTAAGAGCACCGAAAATGTAAAAGTGTACCTTAGGGTAAGGCTCAGTTGCGTCTCTCTCCACGGTCCAAGTTGATCCCAACTGTTCTGACCGCAATGCGACGAATATTCTCCACTCTTCCCGTTCTTATGCCATGGCTGCCGCAGTTGTCGCTGCTCCCATTCTCTTCCGGATAAGGTCCACTCGACGGGTGGGGGATCTTCCACGTCCACTCCTACGTGGTACTTTATCGATTTTTTTTTCAACAGTTTTTACGTGCCATCCCCTAAAAATTTACCTTTTACTGAAAAAATACTATATAAGAAGTTTCAGCCATTAGAGATAACTCAAAGCAGTTGAAGTATTGCTACGTACATTTATGATGTTTAAAAATGAAACAAAAAAAAAGAAGAAATTATTTATGTGATGTGAATTTTTTGGCAAGAAGCATGTTTGTAAACTTATTTTATTTCCATCAGCTGAACACTAAAATGTTGAATAATTGAGCTTGAAAATTGTTTCGTTAGATCTATGCAAAACGTTGTTCCAATAAGGTATGTTATGTGAAAGCGGTTTTCAAGAAAAATGTATACCCAACAACTTGAAACTTGATCGATTGCATCTGCTAAATTTTAAAAAAAAAACCAATTTGAAGGTTTTCAACTACGTGATGACTATGAAGAACGTCTGCATTTAGTTTTATTTTTTATTTTTGGGTGACATTAGCCAAGAAATCTCCATCCGAGCTCCTGGAGCTATGCATCGGGCTCGATAGATGAGCCAAATTATTTATTCAATCAAAATTTATTTCGTTTCCAGTTTTGCTTTGAGTATTAATGTAAATGATATGGAGAGAGAATAATGTAGTTTCCAGTGGAAGATCTGTAGAGCGCGCTAAGCTGGAGTAGTTGGCGTACTAGGAAATCATTTTACTAAAAGTGGCAGAAAATCGAATGAAAGGGTCTCTCCTGATAAGATAGTGAGAACGGCCCTTGACGCAAATTTGGTCACAAGTGGTCCTAAATGTTGCCCTCGATGAAAAAACTCTCCAAAAAATTTTTTAACCCCCCACCCCCTGAGAAATCAACTCCCATATGTCGAAAATTCAATATTTTTTAACTCTGGATGGGATGGATGAAAATTTTTGAAAATCTCACTATTGATAGGCATTATATAAGTACATTTGTGGAAATTTTTTCAAATTTTTCGATTCATATTTTCTTGAATTTTTTAGGCTTCAAAATTTTCAAAAAATTGTAAAAAATTTTTTTGAGGGGGGTACATGGCTGAATTTTTTCCCTAATTAGCTCGTACTCTAAGGTACAACATGATGATATTTTCAACTCCCCGAAAGGGGGTGGAAGTTGATCAAAAAAAATGAAATGTGTAACAAGAGCGCCTCCTAAATTCACTTTTTTGCATTTTTTTTGCAAACAACGCGTTTTAGAGAAAAAGTAGTATAGTAATAAAATGTTTCTCATTAAATTCTCTATAAGAAAGGGTCTTAAAATTTTTTTCGTACACCCATTAGGGGAGGAGATAGGGGACTACAAAGTTGCTCCTAATATTAATAATTATTATGTATTACGCAATCGCAAAATCAGTAAGGACTAAACAAGAAAAAAATAAAAATAGAAAATGAACATTGGGAATGAAGGCGAGTTACTTTTCAACTATTAAGACAAACTTCTGATTGAGGATTTCACAATAAGAAGAAATAAAATTCGACATAATGATGGTGAAGTTAAAGTAGTACCTATAATAGTCCAGTCATATAAGTATTATAATCGAGACTAATTGGGGGCCGAAGTTTTTCTGAGGAAACTTGTAGCCAATAGTGTCCGTAACAACACCTAACTTTCTCCCAAAAATCGCGCCATTGCTTTTCCCCCAAAATCCACATTTGTGCCCACAACACCAGTTTTTCGCAAATAACACGCGTTCTAATCTAGATACAGAGAAAAAGTCCAGTTAAGAAGTTATGCTGATCAGATTTCCAACAAAAAATATTATTACGCAATTTTCGCCCAAATTGATAGAATCGCGAGAAAACGGTTTTTTCTCAAAAATTGATCTGGTATAGCACTTGATAGTTTCAAAATAATTATGATATGATAGTAATTAATTATCAACTCACGAGAAGTATCGGATATGATGAATTTTCGATAATAAACAAAATTTGTTCTACCATCTACCCCCACCCCCACCCCCGCTGTAGCCATTGGCACGATGAGAACATGATACATTATCATAACACTGTGGTTTATATCAAACATCGCGCTATGGGCCTATGTGCAATGTAAGTGGGGCGTTTAAAGTATCAATTTGGGCAAATTGCCTTTTATGATAGTTCAAAATACTTCCATGTTACATCACTGTCTATAAATGCATTGTGATTGGTTGTGACAATAGAAATCAGTGTAACCAACATGTTATATTTATTTGATAGTTCATTAGAAGGGAATTTAGCACTTTGCCTGTTTGGGGTTCAATCGGATGCATAGTCCAAAATATTCACATCAAATAAGTAATTTCTTCTTTTTTTTTTCTTTTTTTTCGTTTCATTGTACGTAGCAATACTTCAACTGCTTAGAGCTACCTCTAATATTCACGAAAATGGCTGAAACTCTGTATTTAGTGTTTTTTCAGTAGAAGGTAAATTTTTAGAGGCTGACACATCAACTATCCCAAACTTTTGGATTGGGCCACACCCTAGTGTACCTACCCCCCTTACCTTTGTGGTGCAAGTAACCACCATTACTACTGTGTACAGTCTTATTCATCGTACTTATTCAAGTCGTGTTTCATCTCCCAAATTTTGTGTCATGTTTATGTACGATTAGATTGTTAATTTGTGTACTTCCGACTCCATGTCTGACCAAGAAATACCGTTCCTGACTCAACATATATTGTGGTTTATGAAAACGTGGAATGAAATTTTCAAAAGTTGAAAGCTCGTTGAAGAAAAAAAAATTCTGTTATTTGAAAAAATGTCTGGATAAAAAATCGACGAATGCCTCATTTTAATTTTTTTATCGTGTCCCCCCCCCCCTCATGGCTGGAAGCTTAATGAGGAGGAGGGAGTTATGTGGTGTCTCGAAATTGGAAGGTATTCAACAAAAGGAAGGACTTGTGAAAACATTGAGAACTTTTTAGGATGCCGAGTTGAGATAACAAATTGTTATTTTTATTTTGTTCAAACACGATATTTAAATTTTGAAAAAAAAGTTGGGTAGGGCTGATAGGAGTCTTTATTAGGTCACCTCAGTAAGAATTTCGGTACGATTTCAAGTATGATCGGAAGTGAATTGTAAAATAACATTCACTCGCTGGAATACGATGGTATTATGCGAATACGAATATGTAATACGGGCGTTAGCTGGTTACGAGCTGTTCGAGATGGAAATGAATATCGAAAAATCATACGTAATTGTTTTTCAGTGTCGGTGTTTCGAGTTGGGCGCGTTAATTGAATCGAGCCGACGTTGATGTATACGGCGGCGTGCCTTATTGGTTTAAAAAAATGATGACATCTCGTCTACCGATCCCGTTACTTTCTCCGTTAAACGAAACCCGCGCTCGAATTATCGCCTTAACGGAAAAATTATTTACCTGTATGAAATCGATGAAAGGAAGATAGGAAGGGGGTAATTGAAATCCAGTAATACGCAACATTCGTCGACGTAATTCTCGATCGTGTGCAATTTACCTACGTAGCATATGTAAATATAGTTGTGCATGGTCAGCGTGACTGAAATAGATATATATTCTGGGTGATGCGACCGACTCGTCGAGTAATTAACCGCATTGTTTTGATTACAGCGCTTCTGGAACGAGGGAGGTGCATAACAAATTAGAGAAGAATCGACGGGCTCATCTAAAAGAATGTTTCGAATTATTAAAAAGTCAAGTACCGGCCATACAAGATGAAAAGAAACCGTCTAATTTGACCATCTTACGAACAGCCATTCGTTACGTACAAGTGAGTATTTCGATGGTGCATGGGTGTCGCTTGTGGAGCGTTATTAAATTATTTTTTCTATCTGTATTGGATGGTTGAGGTGGGAACAAAAGACGTCGGTTGAAAGGTTCTAGATAGAAATATATTTCCATAAAAGTTGACTATATTATTTTGGATGAATGGAGAAATGGAAATTATTTTGCGTTGGAATTGAAATAAAATCAATGAGAAAAAATTTCTCTCTAAAAACCAGGATGGCGGTATTACGAGAAATTGGTGCTGAAATTTTTGCTTCTTCGAAATGCTGGAACATTCGATGTCGTAAGAAGAGTTTTTCAGACCATAGGACCAAGTTACTTCAAACGTAATCTAGTGAACAGCCTATTCTCTTCGGAACGATATCAGTGTGAATGATTTAAATTTATTGTAGTGTGATTCGTGTTTAACTTTGCCCTTATTCAATAAAATATCATATCATTGACCTAAACGCTGTTGAAAAGAATTGTCAGGTTCTTCGTAAGTTTTGAATAAAAAACCAATATTAACGAAGAGAACTTTGAAAAATTTTCAGAAACTCGTCAAACATTTAATGTTTTACCAATGCGATGAAAATTTGGATATTTTAACTGATGGGGTAAAAACCTAAAATTTTAAATGATTTGAAAAATTATTTCCGAGTGGTGTTTTCATATGAAACATTTGAGATTTTCGTTGCAAAAATTCTCAAAATTCAATTTATTCCTTTTCATTATAACGCTCAAAGAGAGGGGGGTTTGAAATCTTAAATATTAGACGATTTTTAAAAAATCCTAAATTATGTCCTCAATTGATTTGACGCTTAAAAACTCTTCTTTTTGAAATTAAAAAAAAAAAAAATGGAAAATGAGTTTTTTTTAAAATTATTATTCGATTCAAATTATTGACCTAACAATAAGGAAGTGGAAAAAAAAAATTGTTTGTTTCTATTGTAAAAATGAATTATTTCAGTTCAATTAATTAGTTGATGGATATAAAAAAAATATATATTTATATATTTGAATGAAGTATTATAAATCGTAATTGATGGAAATTTAAAAATTTAAATTACTATTAACTGTTGAAGTATACATTTTTGGAAAAGGGAGGAGGGGGAGAGCTAAGGTCTATTTCATTCGTGTTTCTACCTAAGATGCGAATAATTACTAAAAACATAAAAATTTCCATTTTCGCATTTGCGTTAAATGGTTTTATTAGCTCAGTAAAATTTAAACTGCAAAAGCGTTTATATTTATGTAATCAAAAACATCTGATCTCGCTTACGATTTTTTGAACATTAATAGAGAATGTTTATTTCGAATTTTTAGTGCAGTCGAAAATGGGCTTTTGGCAGGCAAACGCATATACATTATGCAACATTGTATGTATAATATAATCTTGAAGAAGTGATTGCCTTACATACAGTGTTGAAAAAAAAAAAACAACATAAATTCCTATAAAATTTTTTAGTGTTGGGAATAATCGATTATTTGAGTAATCGATTAATCGAATTTTGATTATTGCAATACTCGATTAATCGGATTTAGATTACTGAAATAATCGATTATTAATCGATTAATCGATTTTTTAAATATTGTCTATACTTTGTAGTTATAAGGTTTACAGAACACGAGTGAATAAAGGATAAAATAAAAATTTACACTAATTCAAATTTTTTTTTCATCGATTTTTTCAATCTTGAAATTTTTCCCCGAAATTTTTTGCAATCCAAAAGTTTTTTTGAACATTTTTATATCTATTTTGAATTTTTTTTTTCGATTTTTCAGCATTAGAAATTTTTCGCACCCAAAATTTCTTCAGATGTTTTTTTCAGTTTTACACTTCATACAATTTTTTCCGACCTAAAAATTTTTTCTTCAATTTTTTGCCAACCTTAAAATTTTTTCCAATAAAATTGTGGCGTTAAAAAATGTTTCGAAGATCAAATAAATATTGACTTTTTGAAAAAATAAATATAATTGAAAATAATTTTGAAAAAAGCATTCAAATTTCAAACAAAACTGTAAAGATTTTTGGTTGAAAAAATACTGAGAAAAATTTTTGGTTTGAGAAATTCAGAAAAAAAATTTGAGATGAAAAAAATCTTGGAGATTAAAAAAAAAAAACATTTATTCGAATTAATTACAAAAATAAAATAATTTATTCAAATTAATTACGAAAACAAAATCATTTATTCAAAAATTACAGTATTTATACCAAGTCGCAATTCTTATTTGAAAAGAAACAAGCATATTTAAGGTATGCGATGAGAGATGATTTCATCGTATTATTGAAATGTCTTCACAAAATGATTATTTTTTAATAAAATGTTTTTTTTCTCTCAGAAATATCGAAGCATTATTGAAAAAAAAATGTAAAAACTGAAAATTGGCCGATTAAACGATTCTTCCGATTATTTTTATCGATTAATCGACATTTTCGATTAATCGATCATTAATCGCCCAACACTAAAATTTTTTCCGTATAATATATTTTGTATGGTACTTGATGAATAAGAGGTGGAATGATGAAAAAATCAGTTAAACTCGATTTTGAGACTTGAACATGAACTTTTGATTTCTAAAATGTAATTTGAGTCCAGATTCATAATCGATGCTCAACCCTCACTTCAGTCTTGGTTATAGCTTAAAACTCGAACTCAGGGTTCATTTTGAATGTTTTATATTTCAGACTGTTTGCTATAGAATTGCGGAAATGTTGTCAAGTCGAGATTTATGTTGAAAACTTTAGTTATTTAAATTCCCAATTTTCGATTGTTTCGAACCAAAAATGAAAAAACTTAAACCTGAATTTATAGCCGAACAAATCCAATTTGAACTTGAGGCCTAAAGTGTGAAAAAACTCTGGTAACTAAATACAGATATGCTGGTCCACCTAACTGTTCTTTGAATATTTGAAGAGCCCGTTCATACAGCTATTTCATGGTTGAGAGTACACCTTGGTCACATGGGTTGAAGGGCTTTGTAAGGAACATTATGGTGGTACAACAAACCCCGATCTGTAAACCCCTAACTCTAGCTTATGGCTTGAAACTTGGAGCTGACTTGCCATTTTTCAATTGAAAACAAAATGTATGGAATGTTTGCTTATCTGCTTGATTGAAGGAGTAGCACTATAGTTATAAATCAAAACTTTTATTGCATTGTAATATCCTTTGAAAATTTTATCTGACCTTTTTTTGTTTCATTCTTTGAATAATGCTCAGTAGGTGAAAAAAAAAAAACAGAAAAAGCGTATTTGATGAAATCATCAAAAATTAATGATGAATATTTCATTTTTTTTATGTATTATATAATTTTTTTTAAAATAGCTTTTTTTTCATTTTTGATTAACAAGAATTCATGTAAAAGTATCATTTGAAAATTCTATTAATTTTTCTTTTTTTTAATATTGAAAATCAGAATTATTATATTATTTCGATTAATTACATTTTTATAAATTTGACATTTTTTGCGGATTATCTCTCTTCGTTTGTATCAAACTTTAATGTATGATATTTCAACCTATTAGAATATTTGTAACTTTATTAAAATGAGAAAAATCTTTTTTCAATTAATACTTAGAAAAACTAAGTCATTTGTACTTAAATAAGAGAAAAATTATTTTTCACTTGATACCTACTAAAAAGAAGTTGTTTATTATAGCGAATATGATTTGTAAAGTGGCACTCTATTATATATATCGTAAATATTATAAATATTTATGGTAAGTCATGAGACATAAGCGTGCATATGTGGCCCTCGTTGACCATGAGTAACCTAGACCCAAATTACGAATTGATTTCGGCATTGAAGGTGTTGACGTCACGCTGTCGGTTTTAATGTATCGCTACGAATGCGAAATCGCGTGCGATCGTTTCATCCGTGCGGATGGAATATACGCGAAACTTTCACTCGCGTTGGTGTGTGGCGTGCGCGTCAAGGCGCAAAATACTTACATAGGTGTGGAATACCGTACACTCGTACGATGGTATGCTCGAGTAACGAAGAGGAAGGGAATAAACGAGTATACTTCTTATTCGTAAATTACGCGAGAGATTTGTGAAAACGGCGATTAGCTGTGTACGTATGACGTGGGAAATTTGCGAGCACGTTTACCGAACACTCGTTGTATGGACGAGGAAAACTCGCGATTTGCTGTTTCGAAGCTACGAGAAGGTGGAAAAACGTTCTTTGTTTTCCTTCTCGTTGCACGTGGTATTTTCGTCGATGTCGTGGAATCGGAAGGGTAAACGTTCCACACGTGCCCTTCAGGGGTGCTATTTTTCATTTACGCGGTACGTGTGGAGCGCCGAGGAAAAATTAAAAGGCTAAAGACACGTGGACGAGTACGATAGAACGAGTCGTGTGGAGAAGGGCGCGGAGCGAGGAGGCGAATACTCGTATAGGTTGTCCGATGTCGAGTCTGGGCTACATGACTGCCCTGCCGTATGGCGAATAAGCGGATATAGTTATGCGGTTTACCACTATTTGAAAAGTTCCTTGTACGACGCTGCGATGTTGTATACGTTGTACCTGTTACCATGATTCGCGGACGACGTTCGGCGGCGGTTTCGACCTTCCAGTACCACTGAACGCAGACAGGCTGCTGACCTTGCCTCTCTTGCCTCCCTTTCTCACCAAGAATCTCGCAGGCATTCCGCCGCTCTTCGCACGTAGTGCCTACGATAACGCTCTATGTGGCGTTCGACACTAACAGGTCGTATAGTGTAGCCTGTGTAGCGGACATTGTGTCTTCGAAATGGACACGTCGAAATTAAATGTTTTTCCGGCAACCACGCCGCTTGTAAGCTTATATTCGTGTGGTTTTTAGATGCAGTGTTGAGCTGCTGGAAATCAAGGTTATTTGATTTTTAGTCGCTCTTATGCTGGATTGTTGGGGAAAAATTCAACTTATATGCTATACCTGATTTGCGAAGGAGAGTTGGGCGAGTGAATCTCGTAATTTCATGTTTTAGAAATTTTGTAATAGATTGTCTCGTGTGTATTACGATGTGAGTGTATGACTGAATATATTAGGGTGGGCCGAATTTCGGTATTTTTCAAAAAATGAAAGGAGAGGGGTCACAGTATTTGGAAAATGACCTCCAAATGACATGATAAATTTCAATCCAATAATTCAGTTTTTAAACACATGTACATCCACACACACCCCTCCGTCCTCTAAAAAAATGAAATTTAAGATTATGAAATTTTCAAATTAAAAAAAAAATGAATTTTAGGGCAGTTGACAATTTTTTATGACCTTATGAGGTAATTAAGCAACTATTGTGATCCCACTATACTATGTAAACTTTGTGTATCATGCAAAAAAAAAAATGAAAATAACGAAAATCCGAAAACGGTTGGAAGAAAAACGACGCGCGCACCTGTAAATTTAAAGGTAAAACCGACCTGCCGAACGCAGCATGATAAATTCTGCAGATGTGTATGCATCATGCGGTAGATGTGAAGGCTTTAGTTCGGTGCTCAGCACGTTTCATTCAATTTATATGCCTGAAAATCGAATAATCATCTGTAGTAATGCTATTAAGAAAAATATATATCTTCCGTACATCTTGGTTGTGTTAAAAAAAAACAACAACAACAACACTTATAAATATTGAATATAAAGTCTAAGAAAGTGAATATTCAGCTGGTCCTCGCTTCATCTCTGTTTGTTTCACTTCACCTCCCCCCTTCCCCCAACCCAGTGTCTTTCGGATACGAAAAGTGCGAAAAAGATAGGAAATTGAAGTTTTGGGTGCTAAAGTACGAAAATAATTCGAAATTTGATTTAAAAAAAGAGAAAAAAAACGAAAAGTACGAAATTTAGTATTCGCTTGTTTCGTTGTTATTGTATGTGAATATTTGAAGAATTCGAACGCAAAACGCAATTACAGTTTTTTTTTTGTTTTTTGAGTTAACAACACTGCCTTATAGGAAATTGAATGGGGAATCGAATGGTGCGATTGAGAAGCGCCACAAACCGCTCCTTTATTTTTAAAAAGTGATTTGAAGTGTCCATCCTCCTCCCTCTTCAACCCCCCCCCCCAGGGTTACTCCTCACTTTTTGAGTTTTTCCAAATTTGGGTCAAAAGCTGTTATTTACGATGAAACTTCCTCATTTGGAATGTAGTACGAAACGCCATCTATGTTGTTCGAGAGTACATTGGAGGAGGAGGGAGGTGTACTTATTTTTTCGGACCGAAAAAGGTATTTTAACACTTCTACAAAATGGAAAATGTCCTGTAAATGTACGTTTGGCTCGAAGTTGTTGCATTTTTGATTTGGAAGTACATGGAAATGAAAAAAAAAGACTTTCGTTTCTTTACCACCTTACCTCCTTCCCCCACCCAAAAAAAAAGAATAAATGAAACATTATATGTGAGCGTTTTTTGAAGAAGATTAACAGGTGTTTATGACCTCGAAATGTAATGAGATGAAGGATGAAGTCGTAAATTCTCGATATGTTTTTATGTGATAGTATGAGTTTGAAATGCTAATAGGAGTATGTGGAACTTTCCAGTCTCGCGGATGAATTTGGTAGGTAATTGATGTGAAAAATCGGCTTTGTTGGAAAATTTTATTGTAACATTTTCAAACATGCAAATGGCAGGCTTAGATTTAATTAGTAAGATCGGGTTGGGTTTATAACATCGTATTTTCAATGTAAGCTAAAATCAACTCGAAATGTCGTATGCTTCAGAATTTTTAAGGAGGCTTGAGGGGCAATGTTTCGAATCTAACCGCTTACATCTCCCTGTTGGAAATTTTTTTCTCGAAGAAATCGGCAACACTGGTATTTGTATGAATTTTGTCTGATTGTTTCAAAGTTAGATGAAGGTGGGGAACGGGGGTGAAAAAGACATTATTGGAAGTAGCGAAAAAATTACGATTTTTTTTTTAATTTTTATTTTTGTGAAATTTATGAAACACCCTGTTACCGAGGTCACGAAGTGTAGCATATTCATATTTCAAATTCAATTTGGTAGTTGGTTTTTAGAAATGGTAAGGAGGATTTTGTGCTCATCTTCGAATGCCTTCTGTTAAATTACATTTGTGTCACGTGATCCTTTCGCTCGTGCTTGGAAGTTTTTGTGACGAACGAATAAACGTTTTGAAATTGAAGAGATGAAATAAAATTTATAATTCAAGCGTATTCATCTTATAAATTCTAAGGGCTATAATCCGGAATTTT
Organism: Phenacoccus solenopsis; assembly: GCA_009761765.1. NCBI lineage: Eukaryota > Metazoa > Arthropoda > Insecta > Hemiptera > Pseudococcidae > Phenacoccus > Phenacoccus solenopsis. Next base: position 60,105 of record VFXL01000517.1, on the reverse strand, counting down.
TCATGTTTCCAGATTTCCTTTTATCTCATAGCAAGAGTTTTCCTGGAAACCAAATACGTAATAATGATACTACAAGCGGGGAGGAGGGAGGGTAAAAAACGATTAACCGTTAAAACAGCCCTCATCAAAAATTCAGCTTCAGTAATGCGACATAGCTGCTTGGAATTCTCCCCTCGCCACCACCATTTGTATTTCATGCTTTATAGCTGTAAGGTCTCGCGAGAATGACGAGTACGTGAAACGATGGAAATTCTACTTACGTCGCTAAATACCACCGGTGGCTGAAAGGAAAGGAGGTGAAAAAAAAAACAGACATATCTACGTTCCACCTACTCGGTGGGTGAGAGAGAAAGGCCACGTCGTCTGCGAAATTATAAACGCGCTTAGAGTACGGAATAAGGCGAGGCAGAAAAAAAAAATACGAGATCGTTTCGTTCGCAATTCGGAAATACGTATTTTAGGCACCTTGTAAATTAATAGCACGCGTCGAGTATGCAAATATCGAGTTTCGCGTCATCGTGCACACACGTGTCCTTATCGAGAGAATTAGAGGTTTTTGTTTTGTTTTCGATAAGGTTACGAGGTGCGCGGTCAGCCTATCTTAAAATTGGCGAGGACGCTTTCGACGGCGGATACTTTTCCTCGATCACCGTGTCCGTTTTATTTCGTACTTGAGGTATCCGAGCGACCAATATGGTATAGTTTACGAAGTGGTAGGGCGGTGCATGCATGATTGCATGTGTAGACGTGTGAATTGTACAACGAGCGGTCGTTCGTTACCGGTGTGTACTGGTAGTGGTACTGGTGTACCTACAACTACACCCGACGTCTGTAACGTGGAGAGTTTCGCCGTGTGCCAAGGTTTGTAATTGAACACGTGCTAATGACGAAGCGGCGAGGTTGGTCGAACGAAGGCGACGAGGCGAGCGCGTTGGCAAGCGTTCTTAAAATGTACGGTATTTTTAAGGAGCGTTCGTGGTCGCTCTCTAAGCGGCTGGGTATTGTCGCCTATTGAAATGCTCGTCGTGATCCGTGAACCACTTGGAACCGGTTACAGGTGATGGGAAGGATCTGGATCACTGTACCGCAGAGTTGTGGTAAACATGAGTCCAAAACAGAAGCATTTGGGCGATAACCCCCTTGTTTTTCTTAAGGAGCCCGATAAAAGAGCCCTATATGCATTGAAGAAAAAATGAGTTCTTAGACATTTTTTTTTTCAATGCGTCAGACCATGCTTACAAAGTCGATTAAAAACTCTTGTGTAAAATTTTTGCATACATAGAAAATTGAAGGGGCCATATTAACATGAAAACTTTTGACTGGCGTTACTCTTTCGATTTTTTACAGGGATGAACAAGAGTCAGAATGCAATAAAAAATGAAATTTGCAAATTGTATCATTTTTTTATTATTAAATTTCAATCTATCGTGTTCTGCTATGGCAACACTGTAAATACGACGGAAACTCGTTCACTCCTTTGACTATATACCTCTGGACCACTCGAACTGTAAAGAAAAATTCTGTCGATATCAAGTGAACACTCCAAGACTAGAATGAGTCTGCGCATGCCCGAGTTAAAGATAACGACAGGAACAGCTGATACGAGTTGAACTTGTTATACTCAAAACTCGAAAATAATATTGATGACTTTGAACTCGCGCATGCGCAGACGCATTTTGGTCTGAGAGCGTTCACTTGATATCGACAGAAATTTGTGCTATTCTAAACAATAAGTTCGAGCGGTCCAGGGGTCTATACTCAAAGGTTCACTCGCATATTTACTTTTGCGCAACGTTTCAGTCGTCTACGAACTCGTAACGTTAGTGAAAATTCTGGTTTTTGACGCATGCGTGATTTTTGAATGCGCACCCTGACTTTTGCTCACCCCTGTAGATGGACAAAAAGTTGCATTATTGATTTTCTTCTATTACTCAAGTACCATGCTTAAATTGAAAGAAATTTTGAAAGATCCTTTTTTTTTTCAATGACGTCATCATTAGTCTTTTGAAAATAAGTGTTTTTTTTTTAATTTTCTTCAATTCGCTGATAGCACTCGAAAAGTAGAGCAAAATCAAATATAAAGGCTTGTTGCCTATTTACTAAATTGAAAGAGTTCCAGTGACCCATTCTAAATTAGTATAGTTCCTTCAGTTTCGCAGATAGGCAAAACTGTATGTAAACTTTGTCCTAATTTTCAAGGACTGTATGTTATATAAATTTTTTTAAGAACTCATTTTTTTTGCACTGTATATAGGACTGCATGTGATGAAAAAGGAGACTTTTCTATCCAGTATTTTGCTACGACTCTGTGGTATTCTGATGTAAATTTTTCATAATTATTGTGTGGTAGAATTATCGATGAATAAGAGAGCAGCTATCTCTGTTCAAAAAAAATAATGGAAATATTTTTAGCTGAGTTTGTAACTTGAAAACGATAGCTATTACAGTCTACCTGATATGAGAAAGTATCGGGGAGGGAGATCTTCAGATCTCAGACTATTTTTAGTCATCTGACAAATGTCTCAACTTTTTGGTATACTCTACAAAATACGCCACGAAAAAATACTTGCTATGCTTCAACCCCCACCCAGCAAGGCATGTCAGGTCACAGAAAATTTAACAAAAAAACGCCTATTTCTTGTTCAGGAGTTCTTCCCCCCCCCCCCCTCCGACAAAATCCTGGCTATGCCAATGTATGAACTCACGTGATTAATGGGAATAAGAACTCTATTATATACTCGATTCACCATAATACATGATGTTGAAGGGGGAGAAGGAGGAGTTATTAACCTCAGAACGTGGTGGTGGTACACACCATATGTAGAAAATTTTTTATTACGATGTCATGTGGTGAAATTAGCATAAGTGACTAACATATTCTGATTTTTTTTAATCGAATATAACTATGGTATGACTTGAAAGCAGATTTTTTTGCTGTGCCCACTTATAGGAATCATGTCAACTTGAAAGTTCTTTGCTGACGTTACTCCTTTAGTTTTGTAGATAGGCGAAAAAGTTGAATAATTAATTTTTTTCTATTACTCAAGTACCGTCTGTAAATCGGAAGAAATTTTCGAAAAACTTGTATGTTTTTCTTGGCGAAGTTGTTATTCATCTTTGGAAAAAAAATGGGTTTTTTAAAAATTTTCTTCGTTTTACGAATATCGCTTGAAAAATAGAGTAGAAACAGTTATACACCGTTTTTGCCTAATTACAAAATTGAAGGAGTTCCAGTGGCGAATTTCAATCGGTGTAGTTCCTTCACTTTCGCAGCTAGGCAAAAACTTTGCGTAGCTTTTCTTGTTGTAGTTTCCAACAATCATTTATTGAAAGAAAAAAATTTGTGTAGATAGTAACCTTTCTTGCACCGCGTATGGGGATGCGTATGATGGAAAACAGTTGCTTCTCCCGGTTATCTGAGGTAAAAGAGGTTATAGCATTTCGAGCTGTGTGAAAAAATCTGAATTGTATTGCGAATTTGTGATATACGACGTGAAAACTTCCTACGCAGTGTTTACTACAGATCTGTGGTGTACTGGTATGCATGCCTTATATAACCATTAGGCGAATTATACGTGATAACACTTCGGGGGGGGGGAGAAATTGAAGAATTTTTTTCAATTTGATAAAATTTTAGTAAAATTTAGGAGCTGAATTTTTTTTTGCTTTGTAAATTTGACGTATTCAAATATTTGATTTAATTTTTTAATATAAGTGAATTAAATAATTTTTTTATATTGCAATTGAAATTATATAAAGAAAAAAGATTCATTAAATAAACTAAAAAAAGATAAATTTTGTACCAATTGGTATTGCTGTTTTTCTTCCTTTTTTTTTTCATTTATTTTCAAATTCAATCAAAAAAAAAAACGAAAAATTATAGTTTAATTTGTCTCATTCCTATAACTATTTTTTTTTCCAAGTTCCGAATTGTAGAATTGTGGGATGAAAAAATATGGAGAAGTGATATGATTATGATTATTTACAATAATTCCATGTTCTCTGAAAACACCTAAAAATATAAAGTGAAAAATCACTCGAATAATATTGCAAAGTAATCTCGTTGTTCGAGCACAAGAACAGGTATTATCCTTTCGTTTTAAAAATAACGCGAGTAATTATCGCGTACGTGCTGCGAAGCATGTAACAAACGCCATGCGCTACCATTTATGCCTATGCCCGTATCGGTTACGCGAACTATTACCTTTGAAGTACTCGGTTTTAATTTGTAATGTTTGCTTATTACCATCTTTTCACGCGTATATTTGGCGTTTTAATTAATTTCATTTCAATATTAGTGCTAATATCGAGACTACATAGGCTGCATTTTTGATAAGACGGTGTAAAATGATTCTCGAGTATTTGTAAACATCATAGGCTTACCGAACCGATACCGATGTCTGGTCCAATTCTACGGTTCGATATCGTACGTACTTGGCGAACGAACAAAGTTGCGAATTTTACAATGTCGTCGAAAGTTTGGGAAACCTCGTTGGCTACGGCGTTCGGTAACATAACGTGGCGTATTATGATGGTACACGGCGTGGCGTGGCGGTACACGGTGCAGCGGGATTTGAACATCTCTCTCTCTATCCCTCTATTTTTTCTTTTCTCCGCTTCGTGTTTGGAAATCGTTGTCATGACCTCGTTTTCGCGAAACGACCATGTGCTGGTCGCGAGTGGGAGTTTTCTATTCGTTTTGCGCGCCGAATGTTGCCGCGAACCTATTGTGAAGATCAAGTTGGGTTTTTCGAGGGGGAGAGGGGGGCGCTCTCTATGTGCCTCGTCGTCGTCCGAAGTAGCAATTATAGCCGTTTCTCCGGTTCGCCCGATCGTTATCTGCAGTCTGTGCGAATTGGCCGAAAGCAATGCGAAATTGGCTTTACGCGAATCGATGAAGCTGGGTGAGCCTTTTTACGGCGTTTGAGTTAGGCAATTTTATTCACCGGTAGGAGCGCGGGGTAGGAAGCGTAGGAAGGATAGGCGTAGCGGTTGGGTGGAATACGTTCGATATGGTGTATTTTTCATTTGGCCGAAAATAAATGTAAGAAGGGGATGCTGGGATTGGGAGTCATGAGGTGGAGGGTAGTGGAGGAAAGATTTTCAGGTTCTTCAATTGGAGTGTATTTTATGAAGTTTTTTTTTTTTTTTTTTTTGTTGAGACAAGTTACATACTTTCTATAAATAAAATTCGTGATAAAAATCAAAATATAATTTTTTTTCGACATGTAGTATAGGAGAGTTGATCAATTTTCAATTTTTTTTTTAATTCATTTCTGTAGATTATTTTATTATTTTTTTTTTTTTTAAAAATTATCAGCTACTGGATATTTTGTTTTCATTATTTTTTTATTATTATTTTTTTTTGAGACAAGTTACATACTTTCTATGAAAAAAATTCGTGATAAAATATAATTTTTTTTCAGCATGTAATATAGGAGAGTGGATCAATTTTCAATTTTTTTAAAATTTATTTCTGTGGATTATTTTATTATTGATTTTTTTTTTCAAAAATTATCACCTGCTGGATATTTTGTTTTTAATTTTTTTATATTATTATTATTTTTTATGTCCAACCAAAATTTAGAATTCTGCTCATCAAGGTTTCTAGTTAGTCGCGATAGTCAAGAAAAAAATCGACAATTTCGATTAAAATCTGTCAGAAGTCGATATTTTTTCTTAATTCAATATTACATATTTTCGTGCAATTCGAAAAAAAAGAAAAGTAAAAATTGAATTGATGCATGAAAAAAACGAAGAAAAATCGATATTTTTCTTTTTCTAAATTTGTTTGATAACTCTTTTGCTCACTTTTGCGCCCCTCCCCTCCTCTACTCAGCAAGTCCTGCTAATACTGCGTGTCCAAAGTTCGACCAGGAATCAACGGATAGTAATCAATATTATAAAATTTTTTTCATTTGGAAACTTAGTTATTATTTTCTAAAATGAAAAATACGATGTTGTTGTTGTTGTTTTTTTGTCGAGATTTTCCAACCTTATCTTCCTTAAAATGAAAAAAAAAATAATAATTGAAAGAGGTGAAATAATGCATGCACTAGCATCTGGAAAATTATCTCTGTTTTACTATCCTCTACACCCCAGCCCACCCACACAGTCCTAGGTTGGAGATCAAGGTTTTTGCAAATTTTTATTGGAATAAAAAAAGAAAAGAAATGCAAGGTATCTAATCATTTGTCCGGTGGCCAATTTTGACTCTCTCCTTATTCGATCAGAATCAGATTAAAAGATTCGTCTTCATCGTGTATTTATATTTTTTAATGTCGAGTCAAGTCTTTCCCCTCCTTAAACCCACCCTCCCCCCCCCCAGAAATGGGATCTTATCATGACTAAATGTAAAAATTATGATATTAGTTGAAAAACGAAGAGAAAAATATTCGAAATATTCTTTACAAATTAACAAGAAAGGAAGCGAAGAAAGAATTGTCGATAAATTTTTATAATATTTCGTGCACTATGTATAGAATGGGAGATGGCACAGGTATCGGAGAGAAGAGATTGAGGCCTAATTTAGTTTATTTTTATTTGTAGCTTTCAGATGATTGCAGTATACGCATTCGTGCAGTGCCCTCTTCGTAATTGGCTATTACAGCTGTGAAAGAAGGCGCTAGAAAATTTGTAAAATGAAATGAATTCTGTATAATTTACAAAGAAGAAAAAAAAAGTTTATAATTATTGCTTACACTCGAAATTGAAGGAGCAAAAACTGAAATCGCACTTTAACGTATATGTTTGAGGAAAAAATACTTATGCCATGTGAAAAAGCTTGCATGATGGAATATGTGCTCATACAGTGTAATGTAAAAATTGAAGTCGAACTGAGTCATGAAATTCGAAAAATTTGTCTCGGTTCGTTCCGTTTAGAGTGTAGGCTATATGTAGAGATGATTTTTCTCGTTGGTTCTCAGCCAGTCTAATCTTCTCGCATCGATCGAAGTGTACACTCCGGTGTGTAATTGAATTACAACGACATATGCTATCGTTGAAGAGCGAACGAAACCGAAAGCGATTACGATGGTAACCTTGAATTGGTAAAAGATGTGCAACGTGTGCATCGAAAAAATTTTCTTTATCGATTGTTTTGAAAACAATGTACGCTTTTATTATTTTCGCGACTCTAGTGCGCGTCGATATTACATCTTAGGCGTTTATTTATCGATTAATTCGTGTTCGAAACGCGATGATTAGCAAGCTTATGGGTAAGGTTTTGTTTTATATTTTTCGTCGATCAGGCTCTCCCCTGTCTCTTCATCGTTCATAACTGTTTACTTCATCAATGCCATAGCTTGAATAGTTACACGTGCCGCGTTCGCGGTTGATAATGATAGCGTACGGGGATTGCGAATATTCGTCGGTAGTGTAGTACTCGGGGAAGTTGGTTGGCGAGGCTGTTCCTTGAAAATGTTACGAGAGAGGAAGCTGCGTTGAAAAATTTCACGCGACGAAGATGTGTCGAAGTGTTATCCGGATGGAAGAGGAAGCGAATCTCGGCGGTAAATAGTTCAAGGTCGAAACGCCGAAAATTACACCATACGATACGATTTCGGCGGGGTAATTATAGAATTGAAATTCACCGTGTCAAATGGAAACGACTATGTTGGCGTTGGTTGGCGTACGTGTACATGTGCGAGCTCGTATGTGTTTTCTATCACGAACAAAACACCGTGACCGAGTTAACAGTGGTCGCGACGCTGCATCGAGCTTATCTGCGAGCACCTTGATAATGTGACGTTGAGAGTGTACTTTTACGCCGTCGAAGAATCGTACGAAATTTTAACTGCTAATAAGACGTACCGGTAATTGGCTGGATTGCGCTGCGAACATGATTCTCGAATATTTGTGAAATAAATGTGAATAAAAATATTTGAAACATTTTCAAAATTACCCGAGTTTTTGAATGAAAATGAAAAACTATTACAGCTTATTTGAGTTGGTAAGTGGTGAGAGTTTAGGTTTCAAACCATTTGTACTTGATTGATCGATATTCATATTTTTTGCGGATGTTTCTCGTCCTCCTTCCCTCTCTCCTCCTTCCCATCTCCTCCTCCTTCCCCTCTCCTCCTCCTCCTCCTCCTTCCTCCCCAATGAATATCGCTCATTATTTGATCAGAAGATTTTGGGTGAATATTTACACGTGTACATGTACTTCGCTCAAAATTTTGGTCCGACTAACAATTGCGGTTCACTTAGATTTAAAGTAGGGTTGAAGAGACTTGCGAGACCTAAGAATTTTGAACTGCGTATCATATTGTAAAGTAAATTGGGGACATCAGTACATCTATGAACTTCCTAAGTGGATTCAATGAGTAGTGAAAGCATGAAAGGACTTTTTGAGGAAGTATTGAGTCATGAGATTTCTTAAATCTTTTATATCTCCATATAGAGCGTACATCAACTAAGTGAGGGGATTTCGGAGATTTTTTAACCCCCCCCCTTCCATGTAAGATTTTATGAGATTGGCTCATTCCTTCCTTCATCCCCTAATCTCACGTGAGATTTTTCAAAATTTGTGTTTCTCGTGTAAATGCGTCGAATTTATTTTGAAAAAAAAAAATAATAATTTCGTATTTTTTTGTTTTGTTTTTTATTTTCATTTATTTTGTTTTGCTGCTTTTGACTCTTCTGTTTTTCAATTTTTGTGGTATTTTATTTATTTATTTTATTTTATTTTTTTTTCTGAATAGGTAAACTTCATTTTGTCATTATTTACAGTCTTGCGCACAACGATGTGGGTAACAAGTGTAAATAGTACATTGAAGTGTAAGAAAAATTTGATAATAAAAATTGAAATTGAATTATTGAATACGATTTGGTCATATTGGTGAATAAACATAAATTTTAATGAATTTAATACTATTTTCTCGCAATTTTACTCCGTTTCTTGCGAAATAAAAAATTACGTAATATTTGCCGAGAACCCCCTCCCCTCCGCAACTTATGCTTAGATGAGATTCGACTTGACACCCCCCCCCCCCAATTGAAGGCATCGCGTAATTAATTGACTTCATCTTATCAAATCTATCTAGAAGGCCGTAAGTCCCTATCTATAGTCAGATTAAGCCTGAAATGTGACTTCACAAATTAAGGTCGATATGAGCTCGAAATGATGATTTACTGAAATTCTGGAGGAAGCTGGAGGTACTTCTAGTGTTTGGAAGTGTTTGATCGTGATAATGGAGGTGAGCTGAGATTTCCAGCTTCCTCCATGCTGTGTGTGGGTGTGAAGATATTGCTAGTCTGATTATAAACTCAGCTCCAGTAATGCGGCATGGCTGCTTACCTTTTTTTATATCACTTCAGAATATCGGATAAACGAAAAAAGAAAAATTTACGTTTAACGTTTCGTCTGTAGTACGCGTGACCGATGCGAAGGCGTATCTCGTGTTGGTTTCTTTTTTTTTTAATTTTTGATTACACGTTAACGAAATTCGTTACTTTTTTTAGATATTGAGAAGACGCGAACAAGAATTAGAGACGGAATTAGAACGACTGGCTCGCGAAAAATCATCAATCAGCAACGTTTAACGACTTTGAAGAAAGAACTTTCAGCTCAATGGGATCATATCGATTTCAATTCCCTTCTACCAGAAAGCATCGAATCAAAGCCAAATGGTGAGTGATGGAAAATCCTTTATTGTGGTTATTACCTGTTCTAGCGTGTTGTGTTTGTGATATTTTTTTAACGACTGTGTTATCGTTTCAGTTACGAACGAAAACGGCGGCGTCGAACCTAGAGATTACGAAATGGAACGCGATGCGGATAAAATAGCCGTAATGAGCGACGCCGACGACTCGAGTCAGGTGAAGAGTAGAGGCGATACGTACTACGGTAGTAGCTCATCGACTGGCTCGTGTAGTATTTCTCCGCTACATATATCTTCGCCGAATGTCGTATCTACTACTAGCGATTCGCTACCGCCGCAAATACACGTGAGTATTGTTTGTAGATGGGTAAGCTGCGGACTAGGATGGATCGAAAATCGGTTTCAAATATTATCGATGGAAAAATATTTTGAAATCGGTCTGATCAATATGTAGAGGCCCAGCGTTCTCTCGGAAAATTTTATCGCTTAGTTGTAAACTCAAATATGATAATTAATTGAAGTTTTTTAGAGACTTGAAAACTCCACCCCTCCCCCTCCACCTCCCACAAAGAAATTTAATCGCTCAGAATTACACGATTTCATCCTAATAGGTGGAATATCTTATCAAAATATTTTGGCATTTTTTTGAGATATTTTTTTGGTTCCTTCGAAACGTTTAGGACTTTCATGATATCATCGGTTTTTATATTTGTGTTAATACTCGTTCATTAGAATTTTTGAAGTGAAATTGAAATCCTTATTTAACAATTTTTTTTTTTTTTTTTTTTTTAAGAATACTGTGTGTTTAGGTCATTTGACCATAACCGATTTTCGAAAAATAATTCTCAATCATTGGATACATTTGATTATTTGATTTTCTTAAGGCACGATAAAATACCTAATCGATTTCCTTAATTTTGCAGATTGTGGAATCAGCAGCAGTACCGTTTGAAAAATTATCCAATACTACGGTTGTTAGTCCTTTACAGTTTTTGTCTACATCAACTCTTCGTATGATAACGGATACAGCAGAACCTATTGCTTTAGTCCAACATAATGGAGGTAAATATTGTGTTTTGTTTTTCATTTTTTTTTTCAGCCGAGTTTTCAACATACAAGTTGGACTTGGAAAGGAGGCGAGGGGGTGTATTTTTAGTGATATGTCAGCCTTATAAATTTTTTCTTGTTGGGTATACCCCTCTCCTCCCACTTCATTTCGATATTTTAGTTGATGTTTTTATTTGAAAACGATAGCTGTTACAGCCTAGCTGATTTAGAAATGAGGGAAAGGGGATTATTCTTGAGTCGAGTTTTAAAAAAATAATGCCCTTGGGAAGAAAGGAGAGTGAGTAGATGTCAATGTCCCAATTTTCTTTTATATGTATCTGACTCCTCCCCCCTTTCACCCTTCCAAAAAAAAATCGTAGCAAGAGTATGGATGAGATAGCTAAAAATTTGGACGTGTTGTTATTTTCATGTTTCCATTTTGTCGAAGTTATGTTTGAAAATTTTCGTTGTATGTTTCAGGTAAAAGAAATAGTACAGTGTTGACCACGGTGCCAGTACACTCAAATGTTGGCAATATAGTAAACCATTCCTTTGTCGTTACTCAACCTTCTTCCGGACAAATGTTACTTACCTCGGCATCGCCGCACATACCAACAAACGTTAGTACTATAATATCTTTTTTTTCATTCATCAAAATTCTGTGTGAAATTTTTTGAAATTCTCCCGTCTAATTTTTGTAATTTTTTTACAGGTTATGCCAACTCCTCTGTTAAAAACAGTGAGTCGATTGCAACCAATTAACGGTCATCAGTTGGTAGTAAAACCAGCGATGGTTGTAGTGAGCACTGCTGCAGCAGCATCTAAATAGGCTGTTGACCAAAAGCAATTTATGGAAATCTGGTCGTTTATGTATTTAATATTCTGTGATCGGTTTTGATATGAGTTGGGATTATTATAGCGAATGGAAAACATTTACCTACTAAGTTCACCTCGAAAACGTCGTCGAAATCCTAAATAATATCAAGCTAAAGATTTTGTTTTAAATTATCAAATTATGTTATTTATTTAAAAACCTTATCTATCTTCGATTTGACTGAATAAGTTAATGAATAATTTATTATTACGAAATTGTTGAATTTTTAAATGTTTGTATGTGATAAAATTTTAAGAACGGTAACATTTATAGTGATAATCCTATTAACATATTGCGAAAACATATATTGAAATAATTACCATACATTACTATTTACGAAGTTCCTCTCTCATGGTCGATTTATTACGAAGGAAAAGAAACTCTTTGTAACGAATAGGTTCGAATGAAAGGTGAAAAAGTCATTCATAAAATTACTTTCCAATCAAAATTGGAAGGAAGATACTTCATATTATTTTGTTTTTCTTCTATGTAAAAATTACTTATTTTGCAAATATACCTTTTTTCTTTTTTTTCTGCTTGAGTCGTAGAAAATTTCGAGAAACGCGTTATTGTAGGGTGAGTTCTCTTTCAATTGTATAAAATGTTGTAAATTTAATTTTATTTATTTTTTGCTTTTATTTTTTCGACGGATATCGAGTCAACCATTTATTAAAACGCATTAGCGTGATATGAAACTAGAAGTCTCAACGTATGTTTTTTTATACGTAAATTTTTAGTTAATAAAAAACTTATTTGCAAGTTTGCTTGAATTTTTTCCTTCTACCATACCATGTATTGCTATTTCATTCGCTTCTAATACTAAATTATTTAATAGAAAATTTTCGTTCACCTCTCGTGTTAGAAATTTGAAAAAAAAATTTAATTAGTGTACTATTATTAATTTTTTCTCACGCAAAGCGGTAAAATATTTATAAAAATTGCAATCGTCGAATTAAAGGAAGAAAAATAGAAGGACTTGGAGAAAATAATGCTTATGAAAACCAAAGTGTATATGAAGATTCTCGATTTGTCATTAATGGAAAGGTGCCTACGAATACTGTAATTTAAATTACAGGCATTGTGATATTATTTATATACGTTTGTAAATAACAATTATTTATTTTTCTCATTAATTTTTAATCATCTTTCTAACTGATTTTATTCGATCGTGTTATAAAATTTAATGCAATTCCCCCTTAAGATGTAGTGTGTAAGTATTATGTAAAAAAAAAAATGATCTTTATTTATAATTTAATCGATAAAAATTGTGTTTTTATGTATAATAAAATATTATGGCTGTCTTGCATTCGGAATATTTGATCTTATTTATTGTTGAAAAGGTTTCTTTCTTGCGTTTTTTACAAAATACGTTACAGAAATATATATCGTAACGTACGTACGATGACGAGTGTCTAGTAATGTTTCGTGTATTCTTTTATTGAATTGTTGTACGAATAAATATAATTGTAAGGGACTAAGCGTTATTGCGGGACACTAAGTTTTCGTGGAAATCTAGAGCTGATACTGAAATGTTCTCCTCACTTTTGTACACTACTGTCAGGAAGATGAGATCATTTTGTAGTGGGAGTTAGGTCTTAAATCCGTTATTATACCCTTGAGACCTGAAAGCGAGTCAGTACAATGAGTTGAATTGGAGGAAAAGCTAGAAAAATACAAGACCCAAATATTCGAAGTAAATCCCTCCTCACTATTTTTAGAATTTGGAGTTCTTTTGAAACAATATCACTCTACGAACGACAAAATATTAAAGATCTTATAACCTCTACACAAATTATCCAACTTATATCCAGTATAGATAGACTTCAGTAGAACTAAAATGTACTGATGAACTAAGGTGACATGCTTAGGGCAAATTTGGACATAAACAATCATTAAAATTATGAATTATTGTCATTTATTTTAGGAAGTTGGCAATATTTGCATTTGGTAGAGGTTTAAGTTGGTAACATTATGCAACCATAAAATAGCTAATACTTTTATTTTAATTGACATAAACTGATTTTATACTACCAAAAAACAAAAATCTCGAAATTTCAAAATGAAATGATTTGACTTGTTTCGTATGATCGTATCTTCGCAAGAATTTTTTTTTGCTACATTAAATTTCTCTACTCTCTACTCCTACATATGAATTTATGAATATTTTTTAATAAAGGGTATATTGAAGTCAAATCCGCACATAAAGAATCTTCACTCATGAGTAGTAGTAGTAGTAGTAGCAGTAGTAGTAGTTGACTACTAGTTTTTAATATTAGTAGTATTCGTCTCAACTGCTTGTTTACTTCTTGAAACTGTTTCGTCTGTTTCTCTGTGTTTCGAACTTTGAACCACTTGATACTCTCATCGAACTGACTTCGCTGGCTGCATTTTCAACGGTGAGGTACCTAAAGAGTGTTCAACTTATTTTATTCTGTCGCATTTGGTATGGGTGTAAAATGATTCGAATGATTGTCTTTTATTTGATGAAATTAAAACACTCGTGATAATAATGGAATAAATATAGCGTTCTGTTGTACTTCCCTTCATAGTGCCTTTTATTACTATAGCCCACGAAATGAATCGCGCATTTGACCTTCTGGTTCAACTTTTTTCTTTTCACTTCATTCATTACTAAGTACATTAAAGTAGGTACTTTATAACCAAAAATTCTTCAACCGAAAAAAGTAAATCATTTGAAAAAAGTAGAATTTTTGTAATAAATGTTACTAAATATCATAAAAAACATGACATAAATTGAATATTGTTTGTTCTTAGAAGTATATATTTAATGATTCAGATAATTTCATTCAGAGAAATCACAATATCTGCATATTAACTGCATCGAAGTTGCCTAATTTTTATGCTTGTATTCTCTAAGTTTCTTTTCACATCATTTGACGTTATTCTTAACGCTAATCTTGGGAAGATCTAATATACATATGAAAATAATGTCTACATGTATTAGTCCAACTGTTATTTCACATGATACCTCTAAATATGCGATGTGAGTCTCTCGTATTGAAGTCCTATACGAATGACAATTTATTATCACCTTCATACCTGAAGAACAAGTGTTACTATTCTTTCAATTTTAATGTGTTATTTACTTCATGTTACGAATGGACTTTATAGAGATTTTGGTATTCACAAGCCATTTAAAGGAAAGTTACTCTGACAGCTTTTCTATGGAAAAATAATGATACAACTTGAACTTAAATTTAGATAATTTTTAGAGGACAAGGCAAAAAAATAACGTACATGTCCTGAAGCGATACAAATCAATGCTTTTCACCACTCACTTCCCACCTACTGAACACTAGTACAGTATAAGATAAGCAAACCTTTCCCTTGATACTCAAAATACATGAAAATGAAAGGTGACATTCATTGTTTATCACCTACTTACTTTCAAAACGAATGGATGCGCACAACCGATTTTTCCGAAATGCTAGAAATTCACTCAGTTGTGGAAAGTGATGATAACACCTTGCAAAGTTCGACAATGGATTTGAAACGAAATAGTAGCAAAAAACAAAAAAGGAACAAAGGAAATTGGCAGTAGAAGAGACTGAGAGAAAGAAAATGATCAACCTTCACTTCCTTCTATATTTATTTCAAAAGGAGAAAATGAAATGTACTCGTATAGGCTAACAAAAATATTCTCATTGATGCACATGTGGAATTTTCGAAGGCGATGAAGAAAACTGAAAGAATGTAGGAAATGAAAACAGCTGTGATGTAATAGTTCAATCAACAGTGTTGATCGCAAAGTCCATTCGTGTTAATGACGTTTGATGTGTACTCTCATTATGAGTTATCTTATTATTTATTATTTTTATAATGAATAGTAATAGAAATCCACACTGAGACTAAAATTAATTTTCAAGTAATTATATTTAGGAGATGAGGTAAGTTCAAAAATTGGGTAGGTACCGTTTCCTGGAACGTGTTTTGGTGCCCGTTACAAGTAGGTAACGAATACTTTGAACTTTTATCGCATATTGTATGGTAAAAGAATAGTCAGATAAAACCGGCGAAAATAGATAAAAAATGAACTTCGAAGATAAAGAGTCAATAGTTTACTGTTATGAATACTTGTTGGCTTTTTTTGGTCGTTTCTGTTCGCTCGTAAATTACGTTTTGTTAGAAATTTTAAAATGGATTCGTTGGATGAAAACGACGTCGTTATTACCGGTGTTTCTGGTGTGTTTCCGAAATCAGATAATGTAGAAGAATTCGCCGAAAAACTGTTTTCCAAAGAAAACCTTTATCAAGTACGTTATCTCTGACCTTATTGTTACATAACTAATATAAGCTTACAAAGTATCCATGAGGTTCCTGATTTCGAATTTCGGTATATTTTTCGCTCTCTTCACTTGTATGCAAAATAATGGTGATTTTTATGGAAAAAGTGATACTTTGGAGGGAAAAAAAGGTGTACAAAGAAACATTAGATTCGTACAGGACTGAAAAAAAAGGATCGATTTTGGTTCCGGTTTGTCCTGGATCTGATAACTGGAAAATCATGCTGAGGAGTTACAGCTTTACTTTTCCATCAAATGATCTGGGAAATGGAAATTTTTTCTATCCTAAATTTCCAAAACCAAATCTTTTATATCACATGAGTAGGTTGGTATATTTTAATAATATGTTTCAAATATTTTTTTTGTTAATTAAAAAAAAATATAATACGTATTCAGAGGGATTCTCAAAATTTTCCAAAAATGTTGATAAAGTTGCCTAAACCGCCTAGGTATTATTTTCTAAAGCTTTTATCTAGTAGTCAGAATCGATTTTCATTTAATCGAAGTCGTGGAACTTTGAACGTATTATCATTAAATTATTCCATCCACCTCTCCTAATCCTAAACTCTTAAATGGCATTTCGAAAAAAAATTCTGTTCATATTGCGGAATAGGTACGTAGGTATATCTTTTGAAAAAATTTACCTTGGAAATTAATTTCTTTGGTCAAATAATTTTGTAAAAATAAGAAAAAGCTTATAAATTATAGGTTTTTCTTCGCTCATATTTCTATCTATAATCTTATTTTTAGAGCCATTTTTATCTAGCATTAATGTCGAGCATGATATAATATACATGTGTATCTTTTGCTTTTTCATTCTTTCTATGTGTATGTACTTATTGTATGATTACGATGTCTAATAGGTGTTCCGTACATGCCATGCAAATTAGGAAAAATCAGTGATTTAAGTAAATTCGACGCAGAATTTTTCGGTTTTCAACCTCATCGTGTCAATGTTATGGATCCAATGGCTAGAATTATTTTAGAAAAAGCTTATGAGGCTATCGTCGATTCAGGTAGGAATTTATTGGTCAAATTCCCTCAATTAAAAAGTGACAGAAACTCGATCAAACCTGAAGAGTCATCGTAGTAGACAGAGTTGGGCCGAGTGACTCAGGAGCGAAAGAACGAGACGTTCCGCTCACTTTCCGCTCAGAGCGGAGAAGAGTTCATTCTTTGGCATTCTGAGCGGAATTCTGAGCGAATTCTTCTCTTTTTTTTTCGCTTATCACTTCGACCAATCATGAGAGAGTACACATTACCTATTTAGATCCCTATTTATTATATTACGTCATTTTTCACAACTTTTTCTCTTTACCTTAAATTTTGGAGGGAAAATTACAACTTGTTTTATAAACTTGTATAGACCGAACTCCAAAGACGAATTTCAAGTTTAAAGCAATATGTAATGTTATTAATTACTCTTATTAAAGTAAACTAACGAAATATGAATCAGAATCAAACAAATTCAGAACTTATTGGTAATTAAAAAGTTCTCATTCGTTCTTGTATATTATGTCCTTCATTAATTTTCATTTTCTTATATAGGATGTAAAAATCCCTTACTTGACGGAACCTTCTTTAAAATCATCAATCAGAACGAAATTCTTAATAACAAAAATAACAAGGTTCAGAAAACTACCGTAAAATGCTTGAATTGTGAAGATTTAAATTCAGGTATTCTCGTCCTAACGAATTATGCCACAAATAATTTATACAGACATGCAAAAACCATACATAGCGGCATAAACCTTTTCGAGAAAATAGAAGCGCATCGAAAAAAAAGAAAACATGACGACGAAATCGGTATGGTAGTTAATCTTAATACAAACAACGACGACTTCAAAACCGAGTTTAGGAGCAAATTACTTCGTTTTATCATTTGCAACATATTGCCATTCTCGATCGTCGATAATAGCTATTTCCGAGATCTTTTTACCAGTTTAATTAACGTAGAAGAAGTATTTGTTTCTCGTCGAACCATAGCTAGAAATGTTATTATAAGATACTTATCATTACGGGAAGAATTGAAAAAAAAATTTAGTAATTTGAGGTCGGTAGGTGTAAGGATTGATTTTTGGTCTCATCGTAATGTTAATTACATAGGTTACACAGCCCATTGGCTAAACGCTGATTTATTGAGAGAGTCAGCGATTATCTGTTGTAAACCCTTTCAAAAGACATATACTTACGATAATATAGCTGCGGATATTATAAAAGTGTTACATAGTTTCGGCCTAAATACAAATAACGTTCCAGGGATTACGACAGATAACGCAGCTAATTTTAAGAAATCATTTGCTGTGTATGGCATCAATAATTACGTTGTAACAGAAATTCAAGAATTAGGTTTTGAAGACGACGAGCTAAATGCAATGTTACGTGAAAATGATATTATTCGTTTTATTATTCATAAATACAGAGTTGCGTCTTGTGTTCATTTATTTCACTTTTTCAGTTTTTGCCCTAGAAAACTAAAAAAAAAAAAATTAACAAAGTAAATAGCTCTTGAATAATCAAAAAAAAAAAACAATACTTCCCGTCCACTGTCAATCTAAACTTTGTACTTTATAAACTTCTGATCTTCCGAAAATAACAACGAAATATTAAATGATGAATAATAAAAATTTAATTAATTTAATTGAAATCAACATGTAATATCATACTTATCCAAGAATTAGACTAGATAAGAACGAGAAAGGGAACGAAGAATCTGAAGAATGGGGGACTCATTCGTTTGTTCGCGAGCGATTTGTTATTCCGCTCTTTTTCGCTCTTCAAAGAGCGCGCTCTGAGCGCGCTCGGAGTGATGCCCAACCTGGTAGTAGATGTCTGTAAAGAACTAAGAAGAACGATGTGATTGGTGTAGCATAAATTGACAAAAATATAAAGTTCAATTGGTTTCTACGCATGCGCCAAAATTATAATAAACCAATCAAATTCCAAACATTCGATAAAGTGTTGTAACATCGTATGTTTGGAATTTGATTCGTTGATTAGCATTTTTGCTCACAAGTGGAAGCCACTTCTACGTTAAGCCTACGCTAATTTAAATCTCACGTTTGTGTTCAGGTACTGTTTTGACTGGAAATAACATTCTATAGAATTATTTAATCCATGTACGCTCAATTAAATTATTATCGAATCGAAAACTTGGCATAAATCAAACTCTTCGTGTTTTCTACGCGCAGGAAACAATCCAGTCACATTGAAAGGAAAAAATTGCGGCGTTTTACGTTGGAATCCATTTTTCTAGAAACCGAAATCTTATGTTATGAAAAAATACAAAAAGGAGCTTCTTTGGCAATTTCTCGATCATTCAATGCTAACAGAATTTCATATTGGCTCGGAGTTCATGGTTTGTATCGCAATATAAATGGTGTTATGCTTCAATTCCAACAACTTCAATTGAATTTCTATTATTCCTTTAGGACCCAGTTTTACGTCGACTCAGCTTGCTCTTCGACATTGCTTGCGTTGGAAATGGCGTACAAAGCCATTACTAGAGGCGAATGTGAATCAGCCTTAGTCGGTGGATGTCATGTATGTTTACACCCGGCTCTGTTGTTACATTTGCTAAAAGTTGGTGCCTTAAATCCGAACGGCGAATCTAGAGTATTCGATGAAAAAGGTAATAATTATTTCATTACGAAGGTGTATACATTTATCTCATCGTATTAGTGCTGTCTACGTATGCGAACAGTTTATAAAGATCTTTACGTAAAATGATTTCTCTATTTTAGCCGGAGGTTTCTGTAAAGCAGAAGCTATAGGTATATTTTATTTGCAAAAGGCTAAAGATGCTAAACGAGTTTACGCCAAAGTGATCAATGTTAGAAGCAACCATGACGGTAGCAAACCCTTATTCTTATCTCCTCACGGACCTTCGCAAGCGAAACTTTTAAAAATGATATACGAAGAAAGTAAGATCGATCTTGATTCCGTATCGTGGATAGAAGCTCATGCAACTGGAACACTGGTAATGTATTTTAATACAGTCGTAACGTTAAATTATTATTATGAAATCATAGGCCTACTAATTGAAGCCACCTCGCAAATGCAGGTTGGTGATAAGCAAGAAGTTACAGCCATCGATTCAGTATTTAAAAATCGAAAATCCCCTTCTCATCGGATCCGTTAAATCCAATATGGGACATGCTGAAGCTGCTGCCGCTGTAGGATCCATTTCTAAAGTCCTGATAGCAATGGAGACAGGTTTCATTCCTCCAAACATTAATATTTCCAGCGTACGAAAGATATTGAAGCTTTTGCTGAAGAACGTATAAAAGTAGGAATTACATATTTTCTATGCTTTGTGGACATTTAATCGTTTAGTTGAAAATTTCTCGCTTTAAATGTTACTAGGTGGTTACCGATAAAACCTCGTGGAATGGAGGTATCGTTGGCATAAGTGGATTTGGAATGGGTGGAGCAAATAGCCATGCTATATTAAAATCCTTCACTAAAGAGAAGGTCAACGGAGGGGCTGCAAGTGATGACTTACTAGAATAGTTGGTGTATCTGGTCGAACAGAAAATGCTGTTGAAGCGTTTTTGAATTATGTAAGAAACATTTTTAGCTAATATTGTACCAAAAAACTTGGGTGCCTTTTTTGACCTGGAAAGGTTGTAGAGCTTAACCTTTCAGATCACTTGTAGTTGATTAACTGATGTCCATTATGATACGTAAGTATGGATTCGTGCCTTGGCAAAAGTAAGTAGCTGTTGTTACGACTTGATTATATTTCTTCAATGTAGATGGAAAGGTCGGTAAGGTCTTTCATATGTCATGAAATATCTATGTAGGGCTAGAGAGAGGTAAAATTGACCTCAAAGGCAAAAATAATTTTATAGAACTTTTTTAATTTTTTTTCTATCCAATGAAAATTTGAAAATAACTTAATGAAAAAAAACTTTTAAGTTTTAAAAACTAAAATTTCAACTTCTGGTTATCTGATTTGGGCCAGGATCGGGGAGGGTGGGGTCTTGAAATTTTTACATTTCAGACCATTTTGTAATAGGTATTTGTACCTAATACCTATATTCTGCGGGTATTTATAAAAATCGCTCAAAATTCGTGTTAAGGCCCTTCTTGAAAACACGAGAAGCTACTTTTTGTTTTTTCGATATTCCTCAAAATGGCGGATTACTCAAATTTTTGAAAAGGAATAAAAAAACAATTTGCTCAACATTTTGTTTTTGATTCCACATAAAAGGGTGAGTCACGGACACCAACATGTCCACATTTCGGCTTCCTAAGTGTATTTGAAGAAGAGTTAGAACCAAAAAAGAATTTAAAGAAGTTTTGAGTCATGATATTTCTTGTATCTTCCATATCTCTTCACCAAATCAATCTAGAAAGGTCAAATTTTGTATATGGGGTTAATTGTTGACCACAATGTAAGTTCTGGAATTTAGCTCAAAATCAATCCAAAATGGCGGATTTTCAAAATTTGAGGAATGCTTAAGGAACCTCAAAAAAACTAAACATGAGATTAATATGGACTCACATGATTATTGGGAATTAAAAACAAACTGTATCCCAAATTTACCTTCACCTATGATGTTAGAGGGAAGAGGAGGGGTGGTCTCTTACTCAGAATGTGGAGGCGAACGGCTTTTGGTACTGGGTGTGGCCTGTGGACACAGAAGGGTTAGCAACGTTTTCGCAAACTTGAACAAGCCGCAATTAAAAATTCAGCTCCAGGAGTGCGACATGGCTGCTTATTATTTTTTAAATCGTCACTAAAACAGTTAAAGTAGATAAGTTTTTATCATTTGGATTTTTCATTATTGTTTTTCTTTCATCTTTTATTATGCCAAAAAAATCTCAAAAATTAGGTAGATAAGCCAAACAGGTTTGTAAGTCAAAGAAAATCTGCGATTTTAAAATTTTTTCCACCTCCAAAAGAAAATGAAAATTATGACCTTAAATTTATTAAGATAATTAAAGTTTGGTCTTTAGAACCCAATAGTATAAGACTCATTTCATTTCTATATTCTCAAAGCTGAGAAATGAAATTTAATGAAATGAAAATTGACATGAGATTTGTCAAAAAATTTAATTTTAATCGAATCACTACAAATGACTAAAATTTGATCCATATGGACTCATGTAGATATAATTATTGGAACAGAAAACTGAAGTACATAATGTATTCTAATACCAACTTCTCAGATGTTTTTCAAGGGTATTATGGATAGATATTTAAAAAGATTGGTTTTAGGTATATACAAAATCTGAACGTTCGTAAATTAAATACTCGGCTCCAATAATGCGATATAACTGCTTGTATTATTTTATTTCCATTTTTTTTATTAATCTACCTGCCATAGTAATTTTGCTTTTAAAAAATCTAACCGCTAGATTTTTTTTGAATTTATAGCTAGATAAATCGTGCATAGATGTGGAACTGATAGCGTTATTACATGAAATTCACAGTTACGATATTTCATTGCATCCTTATCGAGCTTATATTGCTATGAATAAAGATAAATCATTTTTAAAGAAAAAAACGCAGGTTAGTTGGAATAATTTGAAAATTTAAATTCTATACGACAAAAAACCAACTACAAGACTTATACACAACATACTTATACTTATACTCAATGTTTGTTTAGAATTTGAAAACCCTTAGTCGTCCTTTGTGGTTTGCATTTTCCGATTTCGAAAATGATATTAAATCTACATACGAAGCTTTCAAGAATTTAGAAATATTCAAACAAGCGTTGGTCATGTGTGATGATATTTTAAAGTCATTAGGAGGTCCCAGTATTTTCATCGAATTGGAAAATAATTCGACATCTTGTAATACAAAACCATGTAATGGATTTTACGCTGTGATTATTCAGGTAAGTACCAAGTAGGACTAGGTACTCCCTACAAAGACTCGTTTAAAAATAGGAAAAAAAATCTCCGGTGAATGGCCAACTTAAAAGGCGTGATTTTGAGGCTTCATAATCGCCAGCATATGCATTCGCCAACATTTTCTATTCGCTGGTGAATCATTGAGAAATAGTTACTGTTGGTAAAAAATGATTCAAGTGAGGAAAATTCTTGAATTATTCGCTATGAAATTGCTACTCATCAATTTTTTTTATTATTATTTATTGTATACGCCCTTTTAGAAGAAACTGAGCTCTGACGTCACACTGCGGACTTGAGACCGTACGTTATGCGTGTTTTATAAGGAGAGTATAGATTTTGTCAGGGTTTTCTTTTATTTTCTCGAAAACAATAGTTTTTCAAGGGAAATGAATAATAACTAAAGTTATGGAGCATAAAATTTCCAGCATAGACCGAAATGCGGAATCCGAGATCCGTTTCATTTGTGGGTAACTCGAGATCCACCTTTTAAAATTATGTTACGGAGGTGCTGATTCTAAATTTATATTCAGCGTAAAAATACGTTTCTAAGAACAGTGAAAGGGGTAAGCTGAACCTGAAAACGATATTTCGAACCAAAATGTGGAATGCGAGATCCCTATAAAAGAAGGCGAATCTGAGATCCTCTTCGATATATATCGTTATACATATAAGCATGAACGTGGAAACCGATATCCAGTCGGATCTCAGAATCCACTGAGGTATCTAATAGGGTGGGCCGAATTTTGGTTTTTTTCAGAAAGTAAGGAGCCTTAGTGAAAAATTGTTGTGAAATGACCTCAAAAAGATGTCATAAAAATTTCAGCCCTAAAGTTCAATTTTTACTATTGCCAAAATGGGCCCAAAGTTTTGAACTTTTTTGAAAATCGAAAAATTTAAAAATTTCGTAATTTGCACTATTAATAAGCTGAAATATTTTTTAATGGGTAAAAAATATGAAAAAAAAAATTTGACGACCATATTTAGCATTGCAGTGGTATCGTTTGATATTGGTGCAATTATGGAGTTATGTATAACATTAGGTATCCTAACATAAACGAGTAATTACATTACTTATATTAAAATTCTTATAGCTATATGAGCAGCACTTAGCTGTAACCCATAACTTACCGCGCGGAGGTAGCTGCGCTCGAGTTTCTCCAGATCAGCTGGACAGACTCGGATCCAGCTGGCGAGTCATTGAGAAAATCTCGGTGGGCCGCGAAGTATTTGGGCCGACTGAGGTAAAAATTGGGCCACTTCAATTTTTAAACTTTAAATTATGAATCCATAATTTGAAAAATGAGAGAAAAAATTGGGCCGATTAATATTAAATGGGCCATTAAAAATGGGATTTTTCGGTGGGCCGTTAAATTTTCCTATTTCTGGATACAGCCCTGTAGCTGGGTAAAAGTTAATACCGTTATTCAAGTATATGTGCCAGGGTAGTTTCGAATAAAAAAATTCAGCAAATGTACCTATGGCCCCAAACATCTTTTTAAATTGATCCAGTTGCTGAAAACGCAACCAGATGAATTTAAAAGAATAATAACACCCATAATTCAACGAACCGGCTGTTTCGCGAATTCGGAAAATATATTCATCGCAATGATAGAAGATGATGACGCAAACATAAGAAACCTTGGCTGGAAAAGAATTTTGAATTCTTACCCAAAAAAATACAAAAAGCGCGAATTCTTTCTCCGAACTTTGAATTTTTACGCAAAGCATTACTCAGATTTGATTACCTGGGACTCCACAAATGTATCGTTTCCTCCCCTTTTACATATTCTCTCGAAAAAAGATTTCATGAAGCTAGCTCGAGAAAATGCGAAATTTGAAGTAGAAAATTACCCTTGTCATACCCAAAATGTGGAAAGACTTACACGATAGGTATCAAATGCATCTGCAGCTGTTCGTGGAGAGGCGCGAAGACACGGTTTTATTGAAGTTCGTCTGAAGTCGCGTAAGGTAATGAAATTTGCCCCTCTTAGAACCCCATTGTTAGAATTCTTGTTCAAATTACTTATCTGGGCATTAAATTTTATAAGAGATGCCAACTTTTAAGTCCAAAAAAGATTACAAAATTTAATTGTGCTTGTTATTTCGTAAGTATAAACTTTTACCCAGCTGGTCTGCAGGAACTCGAGCGCAGCCACCTCCGCGCGGTAAGTTATGGGTTACAGCTAAGTGCTGCTCATATAGCTATAAGAATTTTAATATAAGTAATGTAATTACTCGTTTATGTTAGGATACCTAATGTTATACATAACTCCATAATTGCACCAATATCAAACGATTTTCGCATTATTTCAGTGATACTGGAAACTGGTTGGGAACCACTGCAATGCTAAATATGGTCGTCAAATTTTTTTTTCATATTTTTTACCCATTAAAAAATATTTCAGCTTATTAATAGTGCAAATTACGAAATTTTTAAATTTTTCGATTTTCAAAAAAGTTCAAAACTTTGGGCCCATTTTGGCAATAGTAAAAATTGAACTTTAGGGCTGAAATTTTTATGACATCTTTTTGAGGTCATTTCACAACAATTTTTCACTAAGGCTCCTTACTTTACGAAAAAAACCAAAATTCGGCCCACCCTAGTATCTAACTTTGTAAATACCAAAATTTTGGCATCTACCTCCCCCCCCCTCTCAGAGAAAAAGTGTGATCTTTTTGTGATGATACGAATTACTTCATTTTGAAAGCTTTCTGTTTTTCTCACGTTCGTTTGCGAAGTTCCAAGCCATGTTATACAACCATAAGTGATGATTGGTCGTAACATTATTGAAATTAATTTTATTTATTTCATTTATATGTATTTATAAATTTTTTTTAAAAGATAGTTAAAATTTAGTAAATTTTTTTGAAAAAATCAAGTTAAGCCCATGATTTTGTCAACAGGCCCGTAGAATAACACATAAAAAACTCATTGTTTGAAAACAATTGTCTACTTTCAGATAGCACTTAGCACTGTGATAACTGAATTAAATCTTTCTCCGGATAACATAATTGGAGAATCATTCGGGGATTAGTTTACGCTACATTGATGGAAGTGTTAGCTTATATGAAGCATTAAAAATTGCAATTTATTGTTCATCGAATAATGAGAAATTTAGTCGAGACGAATTGAAATCTTTTTTGGAACAGGTATATTTATTCGGACCTACTCGTATCTTGTGAGAACCGTGAGGCGATGACTTCTTGGTTAGCAATAATGTTAACGAATCGACTTTTTTTAGACAATTCAGTCGAGATCAATTTCTTCAAGATGGATTGTCAAAGATAAAAATATAAGCCTAATCGATCACCTGGTGAATTGCCTATTCAATTCTGATTACGTTGAAGAAGCGATAGATAGTATTCCAAAAAATGCCATCGTATTGAATTTTTCCACCAATAAATTTTCCATATCACTGAAAGAAAAGTTGAAAGGCGAGAGTGTCCTTATTGATTTGCTAAAATATGATGAATGCTCATTGAATGATTTGATAACTTCCTTAGGAGAGTAAGTTGGCAGTATTAATTTTCCTAAATGTATATACCTTTTTATGAAAGAAATAATATCTTCGTGTACTTATTGATACCTACTCATTGAACCATTATAAGATGGAATAAAATTTCAATTTTCCTACATTTTTATAGGTTATACCTGTTAGGTAAGAATCCGCATTTCCAAAAATTATATCCCGCCGTTCCATTTCCAGTAAGTAGATCCACCAAAATGATAGCTCCGCTCATTAAATGGAAACACACTGTGAATTGGCCAGTGGCATTTTCATCCTTTCAAGAACGTATGCTATCTGGAGAACGTAAAGTTAGCGTATCATTGGACGATAAAGCTTATTCATTTATTTCCGGGCATGAGATAGACTCCACTGTTTTATTCCCAGGAACAGGTTACATGGTATGAATTTTTTCCCATTTCTTCGTTTGTCATTAACTATTACCAAAAAAAAAAAAAAAATGTAATAGATGAATACAGCGATAGGCCCATGCTCATGAGGCCAATTCGCTTCTGCACTGTAATATCTATCCTTACATCCGAGTACATATTATTATTAGGTTTTGGCTTGGGAAACTTTGGCCTTAATTCATAGCAAAATGTACACAGATTTATCGGTAGTTTTTGAAAATGTTCGTTTCCACAAAGCAGTCGTTGTTCCTCGATCTGGTAAGTTGCGGTTACATGCGAGTATAGATGTACAACCCCGATAATGTTATTTCTCGATCGGTTCACTAAAAAAAATTATTTCTGCGCAGAGCCTATAACATTTAGCATTATGGTGCACAAAGGTAACGGAAATTTCGAAATTTTGGAAAACAACCAAATCATATGTACCGGAAGAATGTACGTGCCTACGAATGCTCGTAAAGAAATGCTAAATGTTAAGTGGAACGTTGACAGTGATGATGAAATCGTTATGGATGAATTAGATTTCTATCGATACATATTAATCCGTAATTACAATTACAAAGATGCATTTCGAAGGATTAAACAAATCAATAGCGAAGGCAAACGATTATTTAATCTATTTATCGTTATCGTTCGTATCGTTATTTGTGTTTGATTTTTCTTGAATAAATTTAGGTACAAAAGCATCGGTCACATGGAATGGGAATTGGGTAACATATTTAGATGGTATGATGCAAAATCTTATGCTAACCAGTGACATAGACTCTCTAACGGTGCCTGTTCATATTGAAAAGCTTGTCATTGACACTCACAGGCACGAAGAAATATTGAAATCAAATCCTTCCGGTATTTACTAGTGTTAAGATATTACGAGTACCTAGGATATGAATTACTTAGTTTGCAAACAGTCGATAGGTAGTACAGATTAACGAATTTAGGAGGGGTAGAGAATCTTCATATCTTCACGATTCAGACCATTTAAATTAAAACATTCTTAATTTTTTTAATGTTAAATTAAATTAATCTTTTTCATTGATTAATCTTTATTTATTAAAATCAATTTTTATTTTATTGATAAACACGTCAGTTTGTTGATAACATATTAAGAATTAAACAACAATTTAAAAATCAGAAATTATTTTTAAAATTTCCGTAATGAGTTTCAAGACTGATACATTCATTTTGGCTGCATTACAATTTCTTTGCATTTGAAAAATCAATTTTAAATAATTGATAAAGAGATTTTTTCGCTGATTGTACCCGAATCACTAGGACGCATGGTATAATTCACTGGACTCAACTATTTAAAGAGCTAGAGAGATAGATAATAGCATTTTGGAAATCACTGAAATATAACTTTTTTGGGAACCTTGGAGGGGTAAGGAAAACCTTGAATTGAAATGCACAAAAAGTATGGAGCAGTAATTCGAGACCCAGTTCAGATTTGCCACTATCCATCTCTGAGACTCGAAATGGGTCTCAGTAAGATAGCACCATGTACCGGGTCTTATATTGTTAAAATTTGTTTATAAACATATGCATATACAGTGTGGGCCATTTATAACGCAAGTGAAAATATAAAGTAGTTTCAGTAAGTCAGAAGCAACTCTAGGCATTAGTTGATGAGTGTGACACATTCTCACGACTATTGTGAATACTGTTTACATGCGTTTATTGTCGGCAAGACGTTCAACCTTTTTTTGCATAATATTGTTTGCTCCTGATTCAAAGAGGATATATGCTATCAAACTACGAATTTTCATTGTGGGATATTATTGTCCTATCTCATTTTATGCGCTCATTCGCGCGCTTTTTCAAAATGCTTTTCCAGACTCTACACCACCTATCGATAGCATAATTGAGCGTTTAATGGATAAGTTTCTTGAGATAGTGTAAAAAACAAAAAGAAACATCCTTACACTGTGTGTACACTCGATGTGCGACAAAACATTACAGAGAACTCTCAACTTTCAACTAGACATCGTGCTCTATCCCCTAAACTTGTCCAGAACAACAGTTGGAAGCATTAAAAATAAAAATGAAGTCGCTTCTGTACCGCATTTTGATGCTTCAAAAATTAAAACCTAGAAACACTATTGAATTTTTACTCGAGTTTTTCGGCGATCACCTTATTTGTAAGCCTGTACGCCCCCAAGGAGTCCAGATCTTACACCTCTAGATTATTTTCTGTGGAGATACAAATAAAATTTTCGAGAAGACTACTCGCGATTTGGTTGAGTTACAACAATGAATTACTATAGAAATTCAAAGAATTTCTTTTTAAACGCTCTGTAATGTCTTCTGAAACCTTCTCTAAAAAGCAAAATAATGCCGAGATGTTGAAGGAGGTCATTTTCAACATTTATTGTGATGTTTTTCAACAAATTTTAAGTATAGTAAATTTAAAAAACTTTTTTGTCGTTATTTTTTTTTTTTGGGCCACCCCGTATATTTACCACTAACAATCCGAGTCCATGCAAAAATTCGCCAAACAACTCCTGGGTATACACGTCGCAAAGAAATGACCTCTAACACAGTAAAAGAATCCGAGACCTGAAACGAACCTCGAATTGTTGACACGGGTCTCGTATTGATATTACTATATTTAAGAATCCAACATTGGGACTGCCTTTACTGCTGTACGCTGTACACCTCTATATATACGAGTATGAATATACGTATTCAATATCTTGTGGTGCCCTTGTATATTTTGAACTATGAGGCGCCCAGCCATATGCCGGACACCACAAAGAAAGTGTCTTCTGAGGATTCCATATGGGGCACCACAAGGTATACATACCATAAACTTCAGTATTTGCAAGTGGTTTAATTTTTAATATATAAATATAGTCATTGTGTGCCCTCCTCTAAAACTTCAGCCGTGGACCTAGAGGGATGAGACGATCATTTTCTGATAGTTTTTAGCTTAAAAACCTTGTGGCACCCGATTTGGGCATCGCAACGTTAAAAATGGGCACCACTATGACTAAAATTATATCTATATACTATATATGTATATATATAGGTATGCTACTGTAAGGTCAAGCCCGATCTTGGAAATGCTGTTACCGTTCCGAGACACGATCCTACGCTGCGAGACTCGAAAGGGGTCTCGCAACGTTTCGTGTGTATATTTGAGCGTATATAGCTTTCGTTTTTACACAAACGTTGGGAAGCCCTGGATACGAGAGATCCACCTGGACCTGACAAGGATAGTAATAAATCTGAAGCGTGTCTCGTAAGAACCGTTGCATATCATTTGTATACATGAATTATGAATTTTTCTAAAGGTTATTGAAATGCTATGTTCAAGTGGTTTCCAAAAAACTCACGCACGCATCTCTAGCTCTTTGAATAAAACCTGGTCTCGGAACGTCTGTTTACTATCTACCATTTCGGGTCTGACAAGGATAGTGGCATGTATATATATATATACCAAAAAGTTGGGACTTTGCCAAATTATTACAAATAGTCTGAAAAGCAAACATTTGAAGACATTACCCCTAACCCCTCTTCCAAAATCAAGTAGGCAATCTTACCGTGGATCGTAGATTTATAGCAGCATCTAGTAGAGAGAGAGAGAGAAAGAAAGAAATTTTCCCATCTCGTAGCGAGTGTGCATATAAATGAAAATCTCCAATTTGTTAACAGATTTTGGTACATAAGTTAAACTTTTTTTTTTTTTTTTTTTTTTTTTAACGTGCCATGTACAGCAACTGTGGCTAGAGGCACGACGGTAAAGATTATATTAATTTGTGTAGCCAGAAGAGTTCAAAAATTTCATCAGGTTATTTATTCGTTCGAGGTTATCTGCGAGTATAATTTTTATATTGCTGGATTGAAGATATGTGTTGCGCAAGGTTTGGTAATTTGGGCATTCGGTGAGTATATGAAGAACAGATACGGGAACGTTGCATGGGTTACACAATGGGGCTGCTTGTCGAAGAAAAAGATGCTTATGAGTAAGCAACGTGTGGCCTGTTCGCAATCTTGTAAGTAGGGTAGAGGATCGACGATTAAGTTGTTCTGATATTTTCCAGGGAGAGGTGGTAGTTTTGATGTTTTTCAGTTTATTCGAGTTGGGAATGTTGGACCAAAAATTTTGGAATTCTTCTTTCATTATGAATTTTGCATGACGTTTGAGATCAGATAAAGGGATGGGTATGTTATCTGTAGGTTGATGTAGGTATGCTTGTTTGGCGTAATAGTCAGCCAGCTCGTTTCCTCGTATATGGGTGTGGGAAGGTATCCAGCATAATATTATTGAGTGGGTATATGATGAGAGAAGGGAAACGATTTCTTGAACGATTGGGTGTGATTTTTTGGATGCGTGGTTTTTTATTGCGAGAAGGGCGGAGAGTGAATCTGAAAAAATGACTGTTTCGTGAAGGGAGAACTGAGTTGTGAATATGATGGCTGTTTTAATAGCATATAGTTCGGCTGATAGTATTGAGAAGTATGGAGGTAGGGAATAGGTATGTAAGTGTCTTCATGGATTATAGCGCATCCAGTGAAGTGGGATGATTTTGAGCCATCGGTGTAGATGTGTTTGAAGTTTTGAAATTTTTCTAATAGGGAATTGAAGTGTTTGGTGAATATGATTGGGTTTGTTTGTGTTTTTGGGAATTCTGTTAAGGAAAGGTTAATGTAGGGTTGTATGACAGCCAGGGGGGTATGAGGTTGATAGGGTAATGATGGATAGGGAGTACCTTTGTTGTTATTTGTTGAATTAAATCTTTAAATATTGGTAGCATTGATTGACTTGGTATCAAATACTGAGAGGTCGGATTAAAATTGGGATTAGCCATTACATATAGTATGTTTAGAGTAGTGACAAGTTGTCTGCGTATGAATAGAGGACATTCTGAGGCTTCACAAAGGAGACTTGTTATGGGAGTGGTTCTGAAAGCGCCTGTAGCCAGTCTTAAGCTAGTATTTTGGATAGGGTTCAGCTGCTCAAGCTGGGTGTCGGAAGCATGTGCGTAGATGGATGAACCATAATCTATAATTGGTCTTATGATGGTGTGATAAAGTTTAAGTAATGTGTGACGGTCTGAACCATAAGAGGAATGAGAAAGTTTTTTTAACAGATTGATCCTATTAAAACATTTTTGTTTAATCTTTTATGTGTGGTAGCCAAGAAAAATTATCTGTAAATGTAAGACCTAAATATTTTACCGTAGTAGAAGTTGGAATTTTGACCTCATCAAGGTATATTTCCAATTTTTTAGAGCAGTTGCGGCGTTTGCAAATGTGAATTGCCGTGGATTTAGATAGAGAGAATTTCAATCCATTTTTCTGTGACCAGTGAAAGAGTTCATTAGTGGCTTTTTGGAGAAAATTTTGACCAAGTTGTGTTTCATTGCAAGCAATGAATAAACAAAGGTCGTCTGCAAATAGTGCAGTGGAGATGGGAGATGGGATTATATTTGGCAGGTCATTAATGGCAATATTGAATAGGGTTGGACTTATGACAGTTCCTTGCGGAACCCCATTTTGGAGTAGAAATTCATTTGAAACAGAGTTTGAAATTTTTACTTTGAAGTATCGATCTTTAAGAAAATTATTTATGAAATGTAGCATTTTGCCCTGAATATTCCAAGATATGAGGGTTTGTATTATTTTAGGTTTCCAAATTGTGTCGAAGGCTTTATTGATGTCGAAAAAGATTGCCAAAAAATGGTTTTTTCTATCTATAGTTTTTTTAATTTCTGAGGTTATAAATGTTAGTTGGTGGAGCGTAGATCTTGAAGGTCGGAAGCCACATTGGTTTGGAGATAATCTGTTATTAGTTTCAAGTACCCATATGAGTCGTTTGTTGACTATTTTTTCAAATAGTTTGCAGAGATTAGATGTTAAGGAGATTGGGCGATAGCTGTTGATGTCAAATGGATTTTTATTAGGTTTTAGGAATGGAAGAATTATAGCAGTTTTCCAATTTTTTGGGAATACATGATTATTCCAGATTTCATTGAATATTTGAAGTAGCAGGGTGATAATATTATCGGGAGCGTTTTTTATGAATTGGATATGAATTTGGTCTAGTCCAGGGGCGGAATTATTACTTGCATTGAGGGCTGTCATTAATTCGTTTAAAGTAATTTCTGCATTATAAGGTTCATGGTTCGCTTGTTGAATTTGAGGGGAGTTTTCAATTTCTCGTTTGTGGTCTAAAAATCTTTGATCTTGGGCATCATCGCTAGAAATTTTAGCAAATGATTCGGCGAATGTTTCAGCAATCATAGTAGGATCGTAATTTGGGGAGTCATTTATTTGAATACATTTGGGAGAAGAGTTGTGATTTTTAGAGCCTAATTTTTTCATGGTTGCCCAAAGTTTTGTGGCTGGAGTGTTATAATTGATATTATTTATAAAGGATTTCCAAGAATTTCTTTTTGCCTGCTTTATCGTGAATTGAGCTTTAGCTCTTAATCTGCGATAGTTGGACAGGTTGATTTCAGTGGGGTTATTTTTCAATAACTTTAAAGCTCTTCTTTTGTTTTTTATTGATGTGGCACAGTCGTCTGTCCACCAAGGGACTGTTTTTCGTTGAGAAAAATGAGTTTTGGGGATTGATTGTTCTGCGTTTTTAAGGATTTGCTCACAGAATTGGTCTACAATTGCATCTATATTATGGTTAAAGTCTATATTTGGAAAATTTGAGCATAGCTCTTGAAATTTTGGCCAGTTTGCTTTTTTAAAATTCCATCTAGGTGAGATTGTAGCGTATTCGTATAGGGTGGTTGGGTCGTTATATTGAATTAGTTGGGGAATATGGTCACTACCAGCCATATCATCGTGGTGGTAGATCTGGAGAGAGTCGTATAAAGAGGAAGATCCTATTAACATATCTATCGTGGACCAGGAATTATAAGAAGAGCTGAAGTGAGTTGGCTGATCTATGTTAAATAATACTATATTATCTTGTTCTAAGACTTGTTCTAGAATTCTACCTTTAGTGTTTAGATTTGTACATCCCCAAAGGGGATTGTGGCTATTGTTAAGTTTGATTTAAAATTTAAAAAAAATGTAAGCAGCCATGCCACATTACTGGAGCTGAGTTTTTAATGAAGGCTTGATCAGGTTTAGAAATAACGTTGCTAAGCCCTTCATGTCTACAGGCTACAATCAATACCAAGTTTGAAAACCTCTAACCTATCTTTTCCGAAAACCACTTGAGAACTTAAATTCAGAACAAATGTAGTGTTTCTTGCCATGCAACAAGCATATGAACAATATTTTTCAAATTATATCTACTTGAGCTTCCTCAAATTATCTTCAGCTTTCGCGATACGTCATTTTGGGTCCATTTTGAATTTAATTGAAAGGGTCATGTTCTCGTTATTAACTAACCATATATAAGAATTTTGATCTTTCTTTACCTTCCAAAAGCGGGTTTTTGTTCTAATTCCTCTCTAAATGCACGTAGGAAGCTGAAATGAAAATAGGTCAGTCGCTTGGGCTCATTTTATCATATGACACTACAATGAAAAAATTTCAACCTCTCGTCGATAATCCCTCTTCCTCTTCTCCAATATCATCTGTGAAAGTAAATTTAGAATGTAATACACTTCTTAATCCCAACAATCGAATGAATTAATATTAATTACATTACCACTAATTTGAGGCACCTCAAGCTTTACTCCAATTTTGATAATCTGCCATTTTGTATCCATTTTGACCCAAATTGAAGAGGTCATATTCTGGTCACCAGTTAACCGTACACATTATGTTTGACCTTTTTAGATTGATTTGGTGAGGAGGTGTGAAAAATTCAAGAAGTTTTATGACTCAAAACTACCTCATAAAGCCGTTTTCTGCTCTTATTCTCCCTCAAAATGCACTTAAGAATCTGAAATTTGGATATGTTGGTCTCCGTGACTCACTCTTTCATATGAGATCAAAAACAAAAAATTTTAGGTATTTGCCCCTTCTTCAGCACCCCTCAAAATTTGGAAGATCTGCCATTTTGAATTTTTTCATAAAAAGAAAAAAGTACTTTTGTGGTATTTGTAAGAAGAGTCTCTCACCAAAATTTGAGCTGATTGCCTTTTCTCCAGCCTCTCTCAAAATTTTATCGAAAAAAGGAAAAAGGAATTTTTTGCACTTTTAAGAAGAGTCTCTCACAAAATTTTGCATGTGAATACCTGCCGACGTTAAGCTTGGAAAAAAATTATATCTGTAGCTATCGTTCTGAAGTTGAAAAAATTCAGTCGAAAAAAAGAACTGTTCATTTTTACTATAATTTTCAATGTTCCATAATCTTTTTTCAAACTGATTTCTGAATGTGTTATAAGTTCATCCAACTGAATTTTTTTTTAATCGATCGACGTAATACATTACACATTTAAAGAACAACCGGGAAACCC
Organism: Phenacoccus solenopsis; assembly: GCA_009761765.1. Taxonomy (NCBI): domain Eukaryota; kingdom Metazoa; phylum Arthropoda; class Insecta; order Hemiptera; family Pseudococcidae; genus Phenacoccus; species Phenacoccus solenopsis. The sequence goes on along the minus strand of VFXL01000517.1, from coordinate 25,126 downwards.
ACAATTTGCCGCCCTTGAAATTTTGCCGCCAGCGGCAGCTGCCCTCTCTGGCCCCGTTTAAATCCGCCTCTGCATTTAGTATCTTATTTAATGAGAGACATAAATTTTGAGACCAGAATATGACCCCTTAAATTTGCGTCAAAATAGATCCATAATAACGGATGGCCAAAATTCAAAGAAGACTGAAGGTGCTTCGTAAAGCTCAAATTTGATAAATGTGAGCCTACACGTCAACTAGCAATGAGAAGTATACCGCAATAGGATTTCATCTTCACACCTGATTTTGGAGGAAGAGGAGGAATTATTACCCTGAAAAGGTAGTGAGAATGAATGAAAGGTAGAAAATTATCAATTATGGTGTTATATGACAAGGTGTCCGCTGTGCATTCTCTTGAAAACTGGGCAAAGTCAGGGAATTCTGGGATTTTTAGCATTTTTTGCCTAAAAGTCAGGGAATTTAATAAGAAAAAATCGACTGTGAAATTCAGAGTATTTGATTTTCTATTAACAAAAGAATGTTGATTGAGAATCTATCAGATGAGTCCCTTATTGCGAAGCGTCAAGTGTTGGATACGATTAATTACCACGGCGAGATACTCAAGATCGATATTAATAAAAAACTTATTCGTGCTGCCCGGAATGCTCATAGCTTGTAAGTAGATCACTTGAAAAAGACAACGGAAGACGCTATCACTGTAGCTAGAAAAAAAAAAGAGGAAAAACGTAAAGCCAGCAAAAAAATTAAGGAGCCAGAAATTAAAAAAAAAAAAAAAAAACATTCATATAAATACACAGTAACAGCTAGAAGATTTAGATGTAGAAATTATGAGGCTGATTTAAATAATACCTGGTTTTTTATTTTAAAATAATTTTTTTGTTCGAGTTATAATTTTTTTATATATATATATTTTTTTATTTTTTTATTATTTTTATTATTTTGAATTTTGTTTTCATTTGCTTTGGTTGGAGTTCTTTGAACATAAAAAAATATTAATTAATTTTATATAATATTTTCACAGCTGTTTTTCTCTACGTAGCTATAATTGTGAACAGGCGAATGTACTGTACACTCCCTCTGCCACTGCTTCATAACTGTACACATGGTAGTAAAAATAAATTTATGGACTGATTAACACTATTTTTTTTTGCGCTCACGACGCTCAGTAATAATTGCAGATAAAGCAAAGCTTAAGGAATCGTCATTCAAAAGTTTCATTTTTTCAAGTTTTACACGATGAATAGCAAGAATAACAAATGCCGGATATGTTCCATATAAATACATGTAATGCTGGAATAAAAATTTTTCAAATATGACGTTCGAAAAAAATTTGATGAAAAAATCAAATAAAATTGAACAATTTTAACACAGACTCTGATAACCGCAACCCCATGAAAGTCCAAAAGCTCGTTCAAATTCCCCTCTTTTTTCGCCACCGTTCCATTCAACTGAAATCACCCGAGGCTCCGACAAATAAGATTCGGCGATATAAGGGTAAAATCGTAAACACTTTTACGACGAGAATCGATGGAAACGCGCCGAGAAATTTCCAAGTAAAATAAAGAAACGCGCCGCGACGAAGAGACGGAGATTAATTCGGCGTACGTTCGCGAAGTAGGTGGTTTGGAAAAAAGTGGCGAGCCCGAGAGCGCGATTATTAAACTTCTCCGGGCGACGTTTGGTATTATCTTTACCTTTTCAGCGGCACGAGTGACGTTTAAGGAGGAAGAAAATAGCGAACGCGATACGACGCGTATGACGCGTAACGCGGCGTCCCCGAAAGAGGAAATTAGCAAAGCCACGGGTAGCGTGTAGGTTGCAGTGGCGACGACAGCCGCCATCGATTGGTTGTAAATGAAACAATACTAGGTGTAGAAGTATAAAGGAAACGAAATTAAAGTAAACGAGGTAGAGGGGGCGCGAAAATTATCTGGAAGATAACGCCGAACGCGGCTCATTCGGTTAGAAATAAATAAACCGAGTAAGTTGATTAACAAAAGCTAAAATTTTAATTGAATTTCCATTCTGGGTTCGGGTCATGGTTGTTTGATTTCGCGCCGGACTGGCGATGTTGGTTCGGTGACCGGAGAGCTTAATTTGCCCGAAGGCGAGACTAGGTATTTCTGTTGTAAGGCGTTTGCTCGAATGGTGGTGGAATTTTCGTATCGATAAATCAGAACGGAGTATATTTAAAATAGGTACCTATTTTGGTGTTAATTTTTGCCTCGAACGATAAAAAGGAACTAGGTAAACAAGCAGATAGAGAAGATTTCCTTTACGGTGCGAGAAAAGTACAAAAGGGGAAGCCCGACTCGAAAATACCATTTGAATTGGTAATTGTACGAGGACCGCTTTACTCTTCGTACGGAGGGTGAACATTGAACAACGAGTTACCCATGTCCGGGACTCTGGGTATTATTTTTTAATTTCATCATTTTCGTGCGGTCGCGGTGGCGGAGTGTTTTGGTTTTATTAGATTTTCAAAAGTTCTTCCTGTTGCTCGTATTCTCGCATTTGGTTAGCGTTACGAGTACCAGGAATATTTTCACAATATTAAAATGTGTATCGTTGCTAGCCAGGTAAAGGGAATATTCTCACCAATATCGATATACGACGAGGATATTTAGTTGAGGCTGAGGCAAATCTGTAGCTGATATGACTTCTCTTTTATAGATGAAATTTCTGCATCGAATAGATTTTCAGGGTTATTCGGATAAAATGTACTTTTTTCCGGATTCAGAGAGATTATAAATATTTTACATATTTTCATGTATTCGTAAGCGAAATCCGCCTTTTTTTTGCTCGACTTATCGAGCATTCAACGAAAACGTATCGAGCCATTTGGCGAAACACGCCGTTTAGGCTGCATACTAGAATTTTATCAAGGAGCTGGAATCGAGTCGTCGAATGTTCCATTTAAATTCTCTTAGTCGATGGGTTTTTAGCGACGTCTAATCTCGCCACTGATGTAAATGTATAGATTTGAGGTTTTAATGCGAATGCTTTCAAGTTGTTGTTGTTGTTGTTTTTCATTAATAATTTTTTTTTAATTCTGGCCTCTTTTATCTATAGGAACTTCTTGTATTTGCAAATAGTTGTTGGAATAATTTTTTCGAAAAATTTTTTAGCTGGTTTTTTAAATATTCCTGATCAGAAAAATATATATTCCCAACTATAAGAAAGCGAAGTAGGTAATTAAAATTAATTTTCAAGTTAGTTTTTCAAATAACTTTGTAGCAAGCGTATGGAAATGATTTTTATTCTCTTCAGCAAAATGTTTTTAGTTTCTAAAAAAAAAGCCAAATAAGCATCTGAAAAAATTAGTTGATAATTTTTTTTTAGTTGTTTTCTTTTAAAAACTTTTTAGTCATTTTTTTTTCAACATTTACAATTATTTTTAGTGAATTTTTCTCTTAAAAAAAATTAGGTATTTATTTAATTGAAAAAAATAAACAACTTTTCATTTTTTAAAAATAATCTTATATAATTTTTGTTTTCTTCATACTACTTCAAATGAGATAACTGTCGATTGGAATAAATAGTTGCCTTTTTGATTTAGAAATATATAGTAATTTTTATTGTTTTTTTTTTATTGTTTTTTAATTTAAAAAAATGAATGAATTTGTAATTAGTGCCGTGTAATGACCTACACTTCTTCTCATTTACCTACTTCACTCTTCACGTTATGAAAAATTTAAGATTTTCATTCCTTCAACCACATAAACGAGAAGAAATAGCCATTACAAGACTACCAATACGCCATCCCAAAACTTCTCATCTGTATCTATATGAAACATTCCCAGAACCGCTCATGTATCAGTTCTACGAGTGCATATCTATTTATATTCAGTGAACCAGCTGCGTCCTATCAGCCACGAATGTCGATTAAATTACCACCTAAAGCGTCTCAGTCTCAGATGGCATAATTTTTTCTTAAAAATATGACCTTTTCAAACGAATAGAAGGACATAGTAAAAGGAGATAATCATGTCTAAATATAGACAGTATGAAGTCGTTCAAAACGACTTAAAATGTATATTTTTAAACAAAAAAATAAATTAAAAAAGTTTTTTATTTTTGAAGAAACTGTTTTTTTTTTTAAATTCTTATTTTATTTTTTTTCAACGTGCTGTATTTTGCATTGAAGGCCAGAGGCACGGATTTTAAATTCGTAACATTTTTCATTATTTTTTTTTTTTTCAATAATTTTGAGAAAAAAATTTCCATAATAATTTTTAAAAATAAAAATAATTATTTTTTTTATTTTACGTACCATGTACTAAAGGTCAGCCCCATTTCCCAATACCACATTATGAAATTATTTTTTATTAAATTTTTTTTTTTCAATTTTTGAAAATAATTTTAATTATTTTTTTTATTTTACGTACCATGTACTAAACGTCAGCCCCATTTCCCAATACCACATTATGAAATTATTTTTTATTAAATTTTTTTTTTTTTCAATTTTTGAAAATAATTTTAATTTTAATTTTTGATATAATATGTTAGAATTAATTATGTAATTATACTTATTTATATATATATATTTTTTTGTAAATCATTTTTAGTAATTTTTTAGTATTCGTTGTTTTTCTCAGTTTATTCATAAATTATGAAAATAATAATTTGTCGCGAATTTCTCAACATCTTTCTTATATTCACTGAATATGCATAGCTGGAGGTATGTAGAGGACGCAGAGTCTAGATTTTCAGGAGAAATAAGAAAAACAACTTTGCATAAAAGATGGTAAAATAGATTGAAACCCAAGTTTAAGAACTCATTTCAATGAAATTTATTATTTCTACTGATTAATTCAACTCTCTCTGTCTCTAACATCGTATAACCTTTGGTATACACCTTTCATCACTTATTGAAGTAAGACATGAGTATAGTCTCTATATCTGGCTCCAAGACTTCGATAGAGAATTTCGAAAAGGAGTGAGAGCATGTGAAGAAGTGCTTGTTTTCCGTTGTTACTATGGACAGGGAAGTAGGTTGTGGAAAATTGTCATGGGCTCTGGTATGATTGGTTCTGTAGTAGAGGTACACCATCGGCGATAAGATTACCACAGCTTTTTTCTTCCTGTTTACAGTCGAGAGTCGATTGGCTTTAGAGACGCGTGTACTGTCAAAAAGCAGTGAGATGAAAGAAGGAAATACGTTTTCGACAGTTTCATCTTGTGGGATTTGGGGAAGGAGGATGTGTAAAAAGTGTAAGATAACTGGACTATATAGGAAGTCATGGAGATTATGTGTTTATGTTGCTTTAGTGTGGCAATGTCTGCAAATGGAGCCTGTATGATTGTAAGTATTAAAATTACGTTGTTATTGAATTTATTTTAATTAATAAGTTCAATTCGTAATCCGTGTATAATTGCTTTCGTATTATATTCGTTCGTATTGATGCATGCCATAGGGTTGTGTCGAATTTGATGAATTAATTTATTTGATGATGGAACTTGGATACAGTTGAGAATAAGTTTTAATGAAACTTGTATTTTTTTATTTTTAAAAACGAAATTCTTATCAACATTTTCAGTTCGAGTGTTCTTCTCCCCCCTAAATTCTGATTAATTATTCATCGTCAGTTCCCGCAGGAAAAAAGGTAAAGATTGCGAGTTGAAAAAAAAAGTTGACGAAATATCGTACACGAGTACCGGAGCTTGGATGTATAATGAGAAATCCTTATCACAAGGCTTTTCCATTTGAAGCCGGATTAGAATGCGTTGGAATGTAATAAATTCGCAGCACGTTGGTTATTTAAGCGGCGCTATAGGCCGAAATGTGTATATGTGTGGGGGGAAAGAAGGGTGGCTGCGAAATCTTCTTATAATGAGGTATATCGCTACCGCCTGCGATGGTGTGGCGGCACTCGTATAAGGTATATAAGGTCGACTTTTCGCCATATTCGGCCCCGAAGACATGTCACGAAAAAGCGCGCGTATTTACTTTGGAGAGGCGGCGAGGTTATATGAGATACGAGCGGAGAAGCTTTCGACGGTTTCATACTCGTCCGAAAACTTTAATACTGATTCCTTTCATAACGTCATGCCGTGTCGTGATTAATGTAGAACGAGGCGGATACCGATGGGCACGAAATACCGGAGCTGTATGTGCCGGGCGACCGCAGTAAATGAAAAATAAAGCTGTGCCGGACGACGATTTCTGTTTACGCGGCTAATTGGCGCGCGATTACGATTACACTTCTGCGTGTAGTCTGTAATTACGTATCGAGCTCGAGACGTGTAGTTTTCCATGATTTATTATTGAAGGGACCGAGGTGCCTTCGAGTTAGCGGACGAATTTTAACGCTTATGGAATAACGATACGGGGCCTGGCATGTGTCACAAGTAAATTTCGTTTGTCTGGTCATCGTGATATTTGGTAGATATCTAATTGAAATTATGGACGGGCGTTGGCTCGCTTATGCATGGTACTTGGATGATGAATGACTGTCGATTCACGTTAAGTTTGATCTGTGCGGCAAACTGGCGAGAAACGATTATGGAATTCTGAATGATTTTCGTGTTAAGTTACCTAATAACTGGCTTATAGGTCGCATTTTTACCCTAATAAATTGTAACTCTTTTAACAATGATTTCATCATTTTTTCGTACCTCTGATGCCCACTTATTCGACTCGCACGATTTAATTGATAGCGTTGTTTGTGCTATCGCGAAGGGAAAATGGTGTAAATATTGCCCTTATAAATTTCGTATGTAGAATTTCAAATCGCGCGGAATAATCGTTGGCTCGGTTCGCGCGTCTCTCTGGAGTTTAATACATCTTGGTTTCCCGTATCGTCTATCCCTGGTCGTTGTGTAAGCGTTTTGAAATGAAAATGAATTCTGAAATTGAATTATTTTACGCCTTCCGAGGCTGGCTTTGTGAGGGGTAATTTTTAACGTTTCCTTTTGTATAAGGTTCATTTCCGTTACGTATAAGAGCTTGTAAATGGTGCGTACAATAGATCACCTGTTGGTGTATCATCTCCGCCCTGTCCGAATAAATTTCTCGTTTGCCTGTTGTCGGAGGTATTAAATACCTACCTGTAACATTAATTTCCTATGTTTAAAAAAATGTGTACTTGTTAGAGAATGTGTTGCTGATTTGCATTCAAAACGCTCAGGTGGCTTAATTATTGTTTGAATGTTCACGAATGATTCAAATAAAGAATATATCTTGTATTTAACATATTCACATAGCTTACGTTATTATTATTTATAGCATTCGCTAATGATTGAAATAGAGAATGTATACGTTTTCATTTTATGATGTTTCATGAAGTCGTTCACGAATGATTCAAGGAAGAGTTATTATTTATATTTATGAGATTCTTTTTTGAATGATCTGGTTCGCTTGATTTCGATTGTTCAGAATATGGAATTTTGTGGCACTATATCGATTCTTTCACGAACAAGTCATAGATGATAAAATTTGAAATTTCTTAGTCAACAGAGTCGTTCACGAATGATTCGTTTTAAAATTTCAATTTAGTTTTATGACAAGTTGTCAAGTCGTTTACAAACGATATAGCTTGGAACTATTTGCAATTTTTTTTTTCATGGAAGTCGTTCACGAATGATTTAATTGAAGCTTAAGTTTATTATACGATATCAAGTCGTTTCGTGAACGATTGAAATAGGCAGTAATTTTCAGTTATGGAGGCCATCACGAATGATTTCGAATTTTTGAAAAAATAAATGTTATGCCGCTATGTGGAGTTGTTCGCGAATGATTCGTATTAGAAATTTTCAGAAATTCGACTCGCGAGAGTCGTTCGCGAATAATTTAATTTATTTGATTTCAAGCAAAATCCCTTGTGTTCCAAACGTTCAGTTTATGACGTAATGTCGATTCGTTCAAGAATGGTTCACATTGTAAAATTTATCATTTTTACTCAATCTTTAAAAAATACTCGTTATGATGGCATATCAAATCGTTCGCGAATGATTTGTATTAGAAATTTTTGAAATTTTGACTCTTTCAAATTTCTTGCGAATGATTAGGTTCATTTGATTTCGAGCAAAATATCGAATGTTCCAAATGTTTAGTTTTATGGCAATATATCGATTCGTTCAAGAATGATTCACATTACGAAAATTGTAATTTTTATGTAGAGACATTTGCAGATGACCAGATTTGAAATATTCCAAACGTTTTTTATGAAAAAATATGAAGTAGTTCGCGAACGATATAGGTTCGAAATATTTGCAATTTATACTCATGGAAGAGTCTTTCGTGAATCGTTGGTGATTTGATTTGAAATGTGCAAATAACCTCATGATCGAATATTAAGTCCTTTTGCTAGTGGTTCAGATCAACTGTTTATACTATTTTCACTCATGGAGTTGTTCACGATTGATTAGTCGTTCGTATATGATTTAAATGGGAAATAATATCTTTCATCTTTGATTTTGAAAATCGTTCGCGAATAATTCGATTTTGAATCATTGTACCTATTGAATGCAATGACGGCATGTCAAGCCGTTCGCGAACGATTTGAATTAGTGACTTATCAGAGTCATTAAGAATAATTTGATTCATTTCATTGGTAATACTTGGAATTTTTTAATGCAGTATATAGTCGTTTGCGAATGATTTGATTTTAAATCATTGAAACGTATCGAGTGCAATAAGAGTATTTCAATTCGTTCGCGAACGATTCGTATTAGTGACTCATGAGAGTTGTTTGCGAATGATTCAATTTATTTAATTGGTAATGTTTGGAATTTTGTAATACAGTATGTAGTCGTTCGCGAACGATTCATGTTGTAAAATTTGAAATTTTCACTCCCTAGAGTCGTTTATGAATGATTTGATTCTAGCGGTTCGAGGAGTTGCATTTTATAACAAAATATCAAAAGTCGTTCGCGAATAATTCGAATCAGAAATGTTGCATATTCTTTCCTATTCGAACAGTTCGTGAATAACTTACATTTGGTATATTATTGGAGTCTCTTGCAAGTTATTCTATTCTTTCGATTTTTCGATAAGTATAATTATATGACCCGAGTGGTTCGCGAATGATTCAGATTGGATGCGGTGTTCACTCATGAGTGTCGTTCTCGAATGATTCGATTCATTTAGTTTCGAATGTTCGAAAATTAGATTTTTATTACGTGGTATTATATTTGTTTATGAATTATGCAAGTTGAAAATTGTTTGATTTTCACTTACGAGGGAGGTTCACAAATGATTCTTACACAGAAAGTTGGGAAATTCCAAGTGTTTAGAATTCTGTTTAGTTTCCTTCCTTCAATGTTTTAGTGAGCTTAATGTTACATCTTTTGATTTTTTTCATTAAATATTGAAAGATGCCATTCAAGAAAAAGTAATTAATTTTTTTTTAATTAAAAAAAAGGTTATAAATTTTTTCTCAAAATTAATGAAAAAAAAAATAGTAATAATTGTGCTTAAAAATCAACAAAAAAAAATGTTTTTTCGACAATAAAAGTTATAATTTTCAAAACAAAGAAAAAAAAGCAATTTTTTTCAATAAAAAATTTAATTTTTCATCGTTTGTTTGAAATGACTAGTACATTAATATTCTTTATATTTATTGTTGATAAATGAAAATATGTGATATTGATAAGATCGAAGTATATAAAATAATGTTTATTCTCATCTTTCGAGATCGCTTTAATAAAGAATTTTGTAATCAAATTGAAAAATAAACAATATTATATCGAATAAAAACCTGTTCATGTCCAAAATGAAGTGATATACATTTCGCTATCTTATATGAAGTAGTATAATTTATAAAATCCTTGAGCATGCGTAAAATGGTACCAAGACCTATTTGATGTATTTATTATTGTATGTCAAGTGACGAATTCGATGCAAAGATATATTTCTCGTTTTTCACAAATTATTTTCTTTAGTTTCTCTCGAATAGAATGAATCACTACACGCGGTTCAAGGTAGTAAATTTAATTAGTCTGATGTATAACACCTTCCAAGGACATGAGAATATTAATTTTTTTATTTTTTGTATTTTTTCCTTCTTTTTTTCAATTCAACACTCAATTGCATTTTTTGGAGTTGTTCGAAACTAAAAAAAAAATTAATTACCCGCGCAGAAAAAAGAAATTATTATTCGAAGGCGTTGTATGGATACAAAGAAAAGTTGTCAAACAATCTCATCCGGGCGAGTGTTGACGTTAATTCAGTCGTCATAAGCAGAACGACGCTCGTAGCCAACGTACATGGACGAAATCTTCATCGCGCAACAGCGCACCGAAAAGAAACGCAAAAAGAGCTCAGAAATCGTATATAAATGTAAATCGCAGATCAATATGTGCCCCCAACCGTAGACCAATTACCGCGCACCGTAAATGCCGCGCGGTAAAGTTAAATTATAAATTTTTTTCGTCACGCCAGGCACAGCCATAACAGCGCCTTAGAATACCCGCAAACTCGATAATACTCGGCTAACACGAATTCGCCGGCTGTTTCGATATAATACTGTGTTTCCAACGACTATCGATTAACTTTTGAAATCGACGAATATAAGTAGCCTCGAAGCTCGACGCCACGCGGAGTACTTAATTGATACGAAGTCGTGAAAATCGACGAATTACATTTTTCCTCTTCATCTACGTATTATAGAAAACTTATAAAGCTAAAGAGTTACGCTTTATAAGAGGCTTTTAAACGTCGCAAATTTTGTTGCATTTTGACGTCAGTCGCAAAAAAAAAAGTTGTCAGAAATTTTAATACTCTCGTTCGAATCTCGACGACTAGGACAAAACGTGCTAGGTGATGGTAAAGGCATTTGCGTGGCGGCGTGACAAAAGGTTTTTCTTTAAATCAACTTGGTACCCGTTACGTCATCGCGCCGCGTCGCCAACGCGGACTATAATAAACACATGTGCGGCGTATAATTCACGAAATTGAACAACTATAAAAATTTCCTTATTGTTTGCCCATATAATAGTCGGTCTTCCTAATGACATGGCGCCAAACGAAACCCCTTGCTTGTTTGTAATTGGGGTGTAGCGTGCACGCGAATCAGCGACCAGACAACGCGCGACATTGCTGACTAATACAGCGTTCGTAGAAATCGACTGCGATAAGACGGAGGGAATCGAGCTAAAAAGATCAAAGCCACCCTATTCGCGAACTCGTAACACCCTTCATTAAAATTCGTTCGCCAATTCGAAATTATGTAAATTTGCCGGCGACCGAGATATATTGCTGGTCGTAACGCGCGTATCATTTTTAAGCGATAGATTCGACGAGCACGAAGCGCAGTTATACCGCCGAGGTTAAAAGTTAAAAGGTTTCAGGGTTAAGGATCGAATTCACGGTGTAAGAAAGAATATAACGTGTATCCACGAACCACGAGAGGTGTGTTTTTTCTCTCGTCATTTTATCTGCTCTCGTATTATCGTTATGAAGGCGAACGTAACGTCTTTATTGTTATTGTATGAAATTTGCCAACGAGTACGCCTCTCGTTTATACGTATGCAAATACTACACACTGAAATCTATACGGGTATATCTATTACCTATACGCCATACCGCGAATAATGAACCCGCCGAGTCGATTACACGCTTTCGTTGTCGCGAAAATCGTTCTATTGTGTTTTCTTTTACTTCGCCCTTTGTACGCGGTGTCGTCGGAATGAACTTTTGATGTTGAGAATTTCAGTGGTTCGCGAACGACCCGAGAATGAACAATGAAAACGAGTTTGAAGCGTATGAAAATGAATCTGTAATGTATGACTGTCTCAAGTGGATAATGCGAATTTATGTTTTTTAAATGGTTCGCTTCGAAAATCACTCGATAATGTGTTATGAAGGTGAAATTTCGAATATTTAGATTTGAATCGTTCGCGAACGAATGAGTCTAGAAATGTTATTGTTGGTGAAAAGTTCACAGATGACTCAAATTTAGGTGTAATTTCGAACATTTGATGTTGAAATCATTTGCGAACGAAAGAATCTGAATATCTGCGTGGAATTGATTTGAATTGATAAGTGAACGCTGAACAGTTGACATCTTGCACAAAAATCACTCGTTTCGATAATATTTATTGTTTATGAATTGAATGAGATTCAAATCCTAATCTGTGAATTGATTCTATGCATTTATATTTTTTAATATTTTGATGACGTTAATAATGATTATTAATGAATTCCTATCACATTACAGCAGTGCCTTATTTCAAAAAAAAAAAAAAAAAAAAAAAAAAAATGGCTTCATTAAAGAAAGAATTTTTGTGCTCGATCAACTATTCATTACCAGTGAAACGAACGCATGTTATTCACATTTGAATCGTTCGCGAACGACTTTATAGTTAGTCGTCAAATTCAGTTTTTGAATATAAGGAATTGAAGTATTTTAAGTACGGCTACATTGTAGGAGAATTTTTGAAAATTTCAAGTTTGATTCGTTCGCGAACGACTCGCAAATTGAAGATGTAAATGTGTTCATTTTTAGTTATTTTCAAACCACTCAATTGCCAATAATTAAGTTCAATTTTTTGATATTTAAGGTTCAACTAACAACTCCAATGTATAGAAAGATTTGAATAATAAAATTTCAAGTTTGAATCGTTCATGAACGGCTCTCTACTGAAAATGTATTCATTTTACGCTCTTCGCCATTAACTTACTAGTTTTCCTTTATAAAATTCAGTTTTTCATCATTAAAATTGAATCGTTCAATAAAACCATTCCCTGGGATTGAAGATATGAATTGTTCGTTTTGAGTACTTTGTGAACGACTCGATGATAGATCTTGTGATTCATATTTTCCGCAATTTTCGGAATTCAGTTGTTCACGAACGACTTGAATATCAAACAAATTTAGAACATCGCATATTTGAATAGTTTGTGAACGACTCACTCAGATGAGCAGTTTGAATACTTATGAATATTTGGAGTCGTTCGCAAAAGATTCGATTACTGATGCCGAGATTCTTCTTTTTCTCATCTAAGATTGGAATGTCTATCAGCAGCTGTTTCAAGTTGAAAATATGATTCTGTTAATCTATTTATTTTGAATCGTTCGCGAACGACGTGATAGCCGATTATGAAAAGAATTCTGTTTTCATATTATTTTGGATTTGTTATGACTTAAACTGTGAAAGCTTTTCAATGTTTGAAGTTTGCATCGTTCGCGAACGATTCTCTCAAGTGAGTAAATATTTATATTAAATTGCTTACAAATAGCTTGACAGTTTATCTTGAACTTGCAATTCAGTATCTAAGAACGACGCAAATGAATACAAAATTTCGATTATGAATACTAATCTTATGTTCGAATCGTTAATGAACGAATCATTAGCGATTATTGAAATTTGAATTTTTGGGCATTTAGGGCTGTATCGTTCGCTAATAAATCGTGCGAACAAGGAGGAGAATGATTTTCTATTTGAATCATTCGCAAACGATTTAGTAACTGCTAAAATTTGAATTATTGAGAATTCAAAATTGAATTCTTCGCGAACGACTGAATTAGAAGAGAAATTTGGGTTCGCGGTCCTTTGAAATTAAATTCTTTTGCGAAGTAACGAACGATTTATATAAATGTGAATTTTGGAATGTTCATAATTCAAATCGTTCGCGAATGTTTGAACGATTAAGGAACAATTATTTCGAAAATCCACCCATAAAATCACATTTTAACGATGAATCGTTCAAATACTTTTCTCGCGAATGAAGCAAGTCGAACAATTTGGCCAAGGAAAATCGAACATTCATCTGCGAGTATACCAATCTTTCCTTTTTTCTTCTTTTTTTTTTTTTTTTCAAAAGAACAAATCGTAGCGGTTTTTCACTCTCCTACTGTTTTTCCTGTCGACCCGTCGAAAGATTCGGAAATACGAAAAAACGAAGGGATGAACGCATATCGATGGGAGTCAGCGAGCGCACAATAGGCCGGACGATTTGTTTACATACATTTGAAAGCTATAATAGCGAATTGATGTACTGCGAAATGTAAACTTGCAATCGCGTATTGGAAGAGAAACGAATGAGTTGAAACGCCGAGCGGCGGTTACGGAGGTGAATTTTTTATCGTGCAAAAGGCTCGAATGTTTTCTTTGTATTTTTGGACGGCTTAATTTCGTCGATTCGAAAGGGGCGCTTTCGCCGAAATTGAGAATGATTTTTTTCTCCTTTTTTCAATCCGGCGACGCGTAGCTGCTACCTGTTATGATAGTGGAAGGCTTTTGTACTTTTTAAGTAATTTTTTTTATCTGTTGTTTGCTTTAAACCTATGAGGCTTTTAATATCGCAGCAGCCAGATTTTCGGAAATTGGTTCGGTATTCGAGGGTGATTTATGAGTGTAGTGGCTGGAGTTGGTCTCACACGGGTTTTTTTCCTTTCTTCGGTTCAGTCTTTTTGAAAGTTTACCGATCACGGGTATTTGATCGGTCAGATTGAAATACTAATATTTTCTCAAGTGATGGTGCTACTGCCATTTGGCGGTATACGGTGAAGGATTGTGGTTTAACGTTTTAAAAATTTATTTTGGGATTTTGAAGGTTTTTTTTTTTTTTTTTTTTCGACGAATTTAAAGAAAAATTTCTTTCGAAAAGCGATAATTCGGTATTTTTCAGTTTCAAAAAAATATTAAGAAAAATACCGAGGATCTATATCATAGTACTAATGAGTTCCAATGCACATAGACAAGAAATGAATGCACGTACGCATAAACTTTTGCCTATTTGCAAAATTGTAGGAATAATATATGATTGAAAATTATAATTCATCATAGCTCCTTCAATTTCATAAATAGGCAAAAATTTTATTTGAGGTTTTTTGTTCTAATTTTCAAGTACCATCCAATGTCAAAAAAATATATTATAATTTTTCGACATGTCATGACCTTAGATATTTTTTACCGTTATTTCCATCACCACCACCACCCCTCCTCCCCCCACAAAAAAAACATGAGTGAATTTCAAGATTTGTATATGAAATGATATTGCTTGAAAAATGCGCCGGAAAAAGTCATACGTAAAAATCGTCTATCTGTACAATTTGAAAATGGTCAAATTTTTGTAATAATCCTCTAGCTTCCTTCTTATAAAAATACGAAATTTTTGTATACGACCTTTTTTGTAGCCTTTGGTGAGTACCATCCATTTCATGTAAAAACCTCTCAATTTCATTAAATTGTTGATTTTCACAATGTCTTTAAGACATCATCACTCATGCAACGCCATCTATAGGAAAAAAGGGGGTTCGACCAGATAACCTTGATGCAGTGTGACGTACGGTGTTGACTACACGTTTCTATGGTAATCGTCTGGATCCTCCATATCACCCCTGCTAGCATAAGTAGCTCATTTGAGGGAAGCTTTCGGACCCAAAATTCGTTTTTTCTTCTGAAAAATTTTGAATTGTTATATTAATTTTGTCATTTCTAAATAGATAAGATGAGGTGATAAAGAAGATTTATAATATTTTATACTCAAGGCATCTTCAAAAAAAAAAAAAAAAAACAATTTTTGCTCTAACTCGCCTCCAAATTTATTTACATAGCTGAAATTTAGGGTGGTTGATGTTTTCATTTTACCATATCATGTGACTGCGTGAAGCCGTGTTCCAAAACTCTGAGGCTTTTGGAGTTGCTTCGGTTTTCTTCAAAGTTTAAGTGAACAATCATTTAGGATCTAATGAAAAATCTGAGATTACTTTTAGAGATTTTTAAACACCTTAGAGTATACTGAGCAATTTCCAGTATATCTAGTGTGCTTTCTTTAAAAGGTATAGTATGTATCTAGTATCAACATACGTACATACTTGCTGTAATGCTCATTCGTTTTTCAACTACGTACCATATTCTACAAATGGTGTGATGCCTAGGCTTATATTGAAAAGATACTTTTTTCAAATTTTGAAACCTTGTAATTCCTTGAATTTTATTCTTATGAAAAAAATAAATAAATGAATGAAATAAAAATGAAAATAAAGACTCTTTTATTACCTATCGTGTAGCATGCCGAGTATAGATATTGTGCAGACGTCGTACGACATATCACGACGTAATAATATACCTGCAGATAATGTCGTTAGTAAAGCGCGAAAACGTTGGCGGAATGAAGAAAGAACAAAACTTAAGGCCACGAAAAGGGTGTTTGTAGTATTTCGATTCGCCATAAATATGACGGTATTATTGTACAGCGTACCTATAAGCGCAAAAAGGGCGGCTAATCCGAGCAAGAAGACGTTAACAAAACTTTATGGGTCGCCACGGTATACAGTATACGCACGTCCTGTGTAATGCGTGTGTTTACTTATATAGAAAATCGCTATTCCAGTAAATCGCCACGAATTTTAGTTCATCGATAAAATTAGGGAAGTTTAAGCGAGAATGAAAAATTTGAAAATTATAAAAAGCCTTAGGGCTGAAATTGGTCCCGCACGTTCAACACGGTGAAACTTGCAAAACACACTTTCGTCGGTGAATGGCGAAGAGAATATAAAACTCGTTTGCGCCAGCTCAACGATTGTTCGCTGGGAAGTTCTAACGATGGAAAAATTTTACTACGACAGGCGACGAGTTCACCTACACTGGGAAGGTTCAAAGTACCGTGTAATTAGGTAATGTTACGTACGAATGGCCTGTTGCCGTGCCGCGTTGTTTCAGGGTCGTCGGTAATTAGGTGAATTTTTTTCAATTTAAAAATTCCAACTTGGTATAACGAACGATTCTCGAAGTGCTCGGGGATCTTGGTTGTAGGTTATTCGTGATACGAGCCGAAGAAGCGAATAATTTAATCGGCAAGGCGGGGTGAACGAATACGATTCATTAGGGTGTTGGCGAAAAAAATCGACTTCACTTTAGAGTTTGGGCGCGCGAATATAATCAGCGAACGCGTCATACGCTAGTACGAGGGTTAAATTTGGTTATTACGCTAGGGTTTGGGATCGCGTGACTCATAAAAATAATTCGGGCACGGTCGTCCGCCGAATGGCTAATACGCGACGTATATAGTTTCTACGAAGCCGAAAAATCGTCGTGTATTTTATTTTCCGCCTTTCGATGGTATTATAATAAGGTGGTAGAATTATTGAAAGCTTTTTAGTCCCTTTATAACTGTATAATGGATGATCAAATACGTTTGTAATAATTGAAGCAGAATCTTTTTTAAAATAAAAATACATGTATTTGTACAATAAATAAAAATCCGATTAGGGTTGCTTTTGAAGAAAAAAATAATGATAATAAAATTATCAACGAATAAACACTTACAAATTACGTCACGGCATATACGAGCTATAAAATAATTAAAAAATTATATAGTACGCTAGCGACGCGTACGCTATGTACAAAATATACGTTGAATTTTAAGCTTATAAAAAATTATCGATCGTCTGTTTGATATGGTTTTTCAAGTCTTTTTCGAATACCGCCTTCATTTCGTTTTTATGTTTATTTAGTATCATTTTGATTACCATCTTGGCGACGCTATTGCCTCCAAAATTACCGAATCCGGTAAGCGATACTTTGAAACTGCCGCATTTAGTTACCTCAGCTCGAGTCACATCTATGGTTTGAATTTTACTGTTTTTCTTCAAATTTATATTTATTTTGACGTTGAAAGCATTTTCACGAGCTTCGATGGAGATTTTTCCGTTGGTGTTGATGGGGCCAAAATGTAACTCGTACTTT
This sequence comes from Phenacoccus solenopsis, assembly GCA_009761765.1. NCBI lineage: Eukaryota > Metazoa > Arthropoda > Insecta > Hemiptera > Pseudococcidae > Phenacoccus > Phenacoccus solenopsis. The sequence goes on along the minus strand of VFXL01000517.1, from coordinate 7,491 downwards.
TCGAATTCTATTTTGGCGATTTTAAGGCTGAGGGTGAAGCTGAACACGCGACCGTCGTTTTTTACTGTGGCTAGTACGCAGTTCTCTTTGCGGTAGATAGTGGAGAGGTTAGAGACTTGACCGTTTTTGGCACGGTATGTACCTTTTAGGGTGAGACCCATCCATTTTTTGGTGAAATTGGTCCTCGATTTGGTTGATGGCGATGGTTTCGAGTTTCTTAATTCGTAACTGCTCGGTGATGTCGACGAGGATGGAATCCAGGTAGGCATTTAGATCGCGGGTTGCTTGATTCGGGTTCTGAGATGGAGCTTGTTTGCGTATGTATTTGAGCAAGTCCTGGAACAGTTTGGTAACTAAGTTGAAATAAATGGTAGAGTTGGATTTTGTAGGTGCCCCTCATCTAGATTCATAAATATTCATGAAGGAGGCATTTTCTATAAAAAATTAAGTTAATTTTTTCAAGTTGGATCTAAGGTTGAAACGAAAACTGCTTATCCTAAAACCTCATCTCTCCTTCTCCCAAAAAAAGTTTTAGAAGTATGAATTATGATAAATCCGCTTTATCGAAATTCAAGATGATAGGTCCTAATTCTTTTTTTCACCACCTGTGGTACTACTCTCTTGTACGTCATTCGTCACACCAATGAGGCAAATTTTCGTTGGTTTTATGAAGTTACCTTTTATGGTCAGATTTATGATTTGAGATATTTTGCCTTCTATGCAGAAGATGAACAATTTTTTTCATGTAATATTTTTTTTTGTAGCAAATTACCTACGAGAAATTCATTTGTTTGATTTCAATAATTGTTTGATTTTACATTGTTTATTTTTTTTGAATAACATTTTGTCAAGTTTCATTTTTGATTAATAAAAACTCATGTTGAAGTTTCGATTAAAAATTCTATTTTATCTTGGAATTTTTTATTAAAAATTAGAGTATTTATAATAATTCGATAAATTAAATTTCTGATTCTAATGTAACAATGTTCCATTATTAGATTTCATAATTTTTGAGTATGTTATGTTCTCAGCGCCTTCATTATTAGTTTCAGAAAATTTTTTAGCATTTTTTTTTTTTTTTGAATTTTAATACCGATAATCGACTATATGATAGTTATACTGCTGCATGTAGTTAGAACGTCCTATCTGACATTTCGAAAGTTTTGAGATGAATGCAAAATAGGGCGTTTTAAACTCGTAAAACCATGTGAGAAGGTAGATAGAACAAAATTATTAGCTGTATTTCTATGGTTCTGTTGTAGATAGGACATTCTAACTTAGCTGAGGAGATAGGAAAAATGTACAGGAACAATATTCTGCAAAAATTAAAAAAAAGGTGAAAATTCAGATGGGACATTTTAACTATGGGCGGCAGTATAGTACTTGGCCCACTTTTTGATTGGTCATACATCACGCATGTAACAACCAATCATAAGGCTAGAATTTGATAAAATGTAGGTAATTTCATTTCTACCCTTTTTAAACAAATCTTTCAGTTTCCAGTGAACGACTAAACTTCGTTCGTGATCTGAATCATCAGCTGATACATGTTTTTATTTTACGAGTAAGTCGAGGTAATTTACCCATTTCTGACTGCTGATTGATTTTTACTTGTGTGACATACGACTAATTAGAAAGCGGACCACTTTATATAATTACTATAGATACCTTTTCTTTAAACAAGTCATCTTAACCAGTTCGCTACAGGGGCCTCTGTAGGTTCTGGTTATCAGTATGTTCGAAGTTGCATAAAAAGTGTTAAAAAAAAAACAAAAATGATAAAAATAAAAAACAATTTTTTCTATTAAAAAAGGCAACAGTGATAATGCACACTACAGCATCTGAGAGAGTTCATATTGCACCAAAAATAATAATAATAATAATACTCTAGGAAAAAAATTTGCAAAGCAAAAAATGTTCAGTTTATTTAAAAAAAAAAATCAAAATTATAAAAACGAAAAAAAATGATCAAGGCCACGACAGAAAAGCTAATCTCCCATATCAGGTACAAAGCTATATCGAAAAAGTCATGTAATCCGCATTACATTTCATTCAGGGAAGGGAGATACATCGCCTATCTACACACGTAGATATCTATAAAATGTAATAAAAGTAAAATAAAATAAAAATGGAAAGCCCCTTGTATCCATCATTAAGGCTAATATTACAAGTACCCCTTCCGTGGTGAAATTTTGCTTTCTTGATATTTTTTGCATGTGACCCTTCCTATATTATAGACGATCTATTTTTCATGTAACTTTCTTCAATAGCGAATACCGAAGTGATACTGTTGTATTTGATGTATCTGCCCCTTCAATTTTAGTTTTAGGCAATTTTTTGTAGATTATGTCGATTACAAAAGCGTTCCTTAATTGGGTTTCATATTGTTTTATGATTATGTATTCTGTCCCTTTCATATTAGTTTTAGGCAATTTTTTGTAATAAATATTTTTTGTGGGTAATTTCAATTATAATAACATTCCATAATTAAATTTTGTAATCTTCAGTATTTTATGTTAAGAATTCCTTCAAGATCTGTGATAGGTAATGCTATTGCGTTTTTTGAAACTGATACACAGAGCTCTGTTATCCCATAGTTGAGTTTCGAAATTTTTCTATCGTGCGAACTTGGCTTCTTCAGTATTAAAGTTCACCAATTTTCTTCACATTATTGTGTCGCTAAGACCCAGCAGAATAAGTTTTTTTGATCATATTTCGTGGTTTTCGATATTTTGTCCACTTTATCCATCCGATATTGATGATTGACTATGTATTCAAACGAAATTTAAAAAAAATTATATCTATCATAATGAGCTTTCATGGTTAGATTTTACAGTTATTTTTATGAAGTTTCTCACACTAATGTACCCTTGACACGACAGTAGTAATTGCGTGTAAATTTCATTTCACGATTATGGAAACTTGCTCTCTTAAATTTTGAAAATAATATGTACTAGAATTTTCTCTATAGAGCCTTCACGAGAGATAAATTTTCACCAAAGGAAAAGATTCCTATGTGTTTTAAGATGTTATGTTTATAAATAACACCTCATACCACAAAATACATGGAACGAGCACACCCAGTGAAGTTAGAGTCGTAAAGGTACCTAATTTTTCGCACACTAGTACTTATTGAGATGAATATTTATAGCACAAGTGTAAAAATATTTTTCCAACGAATATGAAATCGTTATTTACCTTAAATTGACGACGTCCGCGGTAAAATGCCACGGTATCCTGGAGATTTACAGCGAACTGGTTTATCACACTCATATTGTGTGCACATTTTCATCGGCTTCGTGTAGAGGTTACCACATCGTTCACCGAAAACGTACCGTACGTGTTGACTATTCGACGAACGTATACACAATCGTATACAAAGTGTGATTAGAGAAATAATGATGCTAGGCGTTGGGTGTTGCTGCGTTCTTTGCTTATTATGCTTGGAAGTGCGTATTTTTCTGTTTTGTTATCTCGACCTTCGTTGGCTCTGCGACGCTGGTATGCGACGATGATGGTATGTGTACCTGTGAATAAAAATGCGTTATGAGAATAGGCTGGAGAAGTAATAGATTACGTGACAGGAGGGAGAAGTATGGTGATTAGCGAGTGCGAAATTTTGATTGTATTAGTTTCAAATTATGTCTCGTGTATTATTTTAAACACGAGGAAAATGAATACCTAAGAATATTATAACAGGAAAATGAGTGTTGTGAAACGCTATTTTTACTTCATGAGATGGATGTGAAGAGGGTAAGTGATCGTTTTCTACATCAGCTAGAATGGAAATATTGAACACCTATTTCCTACAACGACAACAATGTTGGTTTGGTCTGATTTTCCGATCGTTCGAAATTCAAGTAATATACAACAGCGGATTTTTTGAAAGTATGCAGGCGCATGTTTGTATCAGCTGTCGATGTGGACTATAAAAATAGCGATAAATAATGGTACCGTTATGCGCGATTTGTGGTGACGTCATTACATTGTGTAAATGTAAATATAAGTATAGTGTAGGTGATGGTAAACGAGAGCAGTAGGTTTTTTGAACTTTAAGTTACGCGAAACGATAGGAATGTATTTGGGAATTATATGTTTAGTTCCTCTATTGTTGCGTAATCGATGATGGAATAGGTCTGTAATAATTGAAGGAATCTATTTAAAAGTAAAAATGCATGCGCTTGTGCAATAAAAGTTACTATTAAAAAAAATTACCACGAGTAAAAAGTTTACGAATTATGTTACTGCGTATATGAGCTATAAAATAATTGAAAAATTATACGTAGTACGCTAGCCACACATATGCTATGTAGGGAATTGGCGATGAATTTTAACCTTTTAAATAATCACCGGTAGTTCATTTTCTCAATATAAGTTTTCAAGTCTTTTTGGAATACAGTCTTTTCTTCTTTCCTTATTTTTCATGTTTATTTAGCTTCCTTTTGATTAGTACTCTTAAATTACCCATTCGGGTAACTAATACTTTCAAACTACCGCAATTAGTTACCCAGGCTCTTTGACTATATACTATATGGACCGAACTAGGTGATGAGAAATACGACCACAGAACGGTTGTGCTTGTTATGCTTCGGACTGTATATTTTTCTGCGAAGTTTTTGATATTAGGCAGCCGCGTGTTAGTTTCGACATCGATGTGGATTAGAAAATTAGCCATAAATAGCATAGTGCGGCCATGTACTGATAAATGCGAACGTAAATATAGTGTAGGCGATGGTGGACGAGGGCATAAGGTTTTTGTACTTGGAGTTACAACGATCGGAATATATGTTTATTCGCCAACTTGCTGTTACCTACTGGATTTCCATCCTTGGTGATACGTAATTTTTCGTGTATGAGAGAATTATATTTTACCTTGAGAAAGTATCGCGTACGTTTACGATTATTGGCGAATTTATTTACTATCGAAATATTTAAATTAGGTGTTTTTTTCTGGTGCTATCGTCGAAAATACATATTCATAGGAATTTCGTCTATGTACGACGTACGTGTAATATCATCCAACGAATTACTTTTCGCGTGTTGCGTGAGATGCCGAAGGAATTTCACTTTTGTTCTACGAAATGTATTTCCAATTTTTTTCTTCGTCGTTGAAAGCTATATAGAGATTTTGAAGTACTGGATAACGTGTTGTAATTTAGATAAAGATGATGGTTTGGTGCTTTTAAAGGGTCATTGATAAGTGATAATTGAAGTTGGTCGGTGCGTGTGTTGTTTTTTTATATTTTTTATCGTTATTAATTCATCGTTACGATTGTTCGGTTAACAAGAAATGCTTGAAGATTACGTGTTGTACGGATGCAGTATTGGAAGAGGAGGAGAGATCTTCAACCTTGCATGTAAATACCTGTGTCTGAACTCTCTAGAATCGTAAAAATAGGGCTCTTCATTATTTTATGAATTTATTTAAAATGTCGAAATCTGTGCTCCATTAAGAATTTGGAATGAGAAATGGCAGGATGTGTGTATTTTAAAAACCAGTATGGATTGGACAGCAAAGCATGAGGAAAAAAGGAAGGATCTAAATCAGTACCATAGAGTTGTTGTAGACATACACTTGAAACAAATATATTTGCTAAATGGAACCTCATAATTTCCTATACGTTGTCCCATGGGCACTGGGCAGTGCAAAAAAAGTTGGGTTTTTAAAAATTTCTGTTCAGCCATCAGACAGTACTTGAATATTAGAACGAAAAGTCATGCAAACTTTTTGCCTATCTGCAAATTTGTAGGAGTAACATTTATTGAGAATTTTAATTTAGCATAGCTCCTTCAATTTCATAAATAGGCAAAATTTTATTTGAAATTTTTTGTTTCAGTCTTTGAGTGCCATCCATCTGTGAAAAAAATGTCCAAAAAATATAATTTTGTTTTTCAACATGGCATGAGCTTAAATATTCGTTATCAAGATTTCCCCCTCCCCCCCCAAAAAAAAAGATTTTAAAATTTGTATATAAAAATGAGTAGTATTTGGAAATTGCAACGAAAGAATTTATGTTTAAAAATTGACTTTTTGTAGAATTTGATGGTGTCCAAAGTTTCGGAATTTCTTAGCTCCTTCCATACAAAAATACCAAATTTTTGTGTACGAGCTTTTTGGTAGCCCTTGGTGACTAATATCTTTTTCATGTGAAAAATTTTCAGTTTCATTAAATTATCGTTATGTTGTACAGGGTCATAGTGAAATAATATTCGAAAATGACTTCCAGATGTGTAAGAATTTTAATTTATTTTTAATTTCATTAAACATTTCTCAAATTGAATGTATGACTAAATTCAAGTGTTTTCAAAGCAAATATATCTCATTGATAATATATGTATTTTTTTATTTATTTCAATAAACGTGCCATTGGTCTATTGGTTTGTGTCTGCCGCATACGAATAGTAGAAAATAAAGGTATGAATTACTCTTTTATAGTGCCAAAGTATGATAAACGTACATGCATTTTTCAAAAAGTACGAAATATCACAGAAAATTCAGTTTTATCCAAATTAATGAAGACTTGAACAATTTTCTCAGGAAATTACACTTGCGAAGAAAAATACGAATTTTTGGTGTTCAGAATACAAATTTAATGAGCACGCTGTAGTTACCTTGGTCAATTATTTTTGAGGTACCTATGGATTTTTTAATTTCTCTAAAAATATGATTGAATAATTTTTCTCGAGTCTAAAATTTTTAAATTTTTTTATGGATTTAAAAAAATAAAATCATCGACTCAGAATTCATTTAAGTGAAAAATGACGTATATATTTATAAATAATGTTCATTTTCTTTATTAAATAGCATTTATTTCATTCTTTAACCTGAGATCTAAGTAATTTCACTAAGATGGAGGTGAAGGCGTTACTTATTAGTCTACCATAGTAGGATTATTTTAGAGATTTCGAAATCTTTCAATTTCCTGAATAAAAGATGAAACATTTTTTTCAAGGTTCCCAAATTTTCATGAATTATTTTTAGCGTTTTCAAATACATTCATTTTATAATATCGTTATCGTACCTTTTCTAGTAGTTCTTGACCCCTCAATAGTCGCACCATTGGTCACTTCGACCATAAAGGGATGATAGTCGCACCCTGGTCACTTCGACCGTGTATAGTAAATAAGTTGCGCCCTGGTCATTTCCACCATATACTAGGTGACTATTTGTTCAGCGCCCAAGTGACAAAATTAGTTAGGCAAAACAATTTATCTACTGCTATTTTTTTCAAAATGAGATTCTTATTCATGAAAAAAATTGGCTAGAATAAAGTTTTGCAAAAAAATTTCTGTCTTCTTCTTCTAAACTATCTTTCTCAATGTTGGAACAGCATTATCAGTCAAGTGTATATAAGATAAACCATTAGAAGCTACAACCAAAAAAATTGGTCGAAATGACCAGGGTGCGACTATAGTTGTATTATTCAACTTTGGTCGCGCCCTGGTCATTTCCACCGATCGGTCGAAAAGACCAGGGGCGCGACTGAAATT